>JANRGW010002630.1:33998-54420 GCA_024733675.1 Psilopsiagon aymara | reverse complement strand
CCATCCCTGCAGTGCTCAAGGCCAGGTTGGACACAGGGGCTTGGAGCACCCTGCTCTGTGGAAGGTGTCCCTGCCCGTGGCAGGGGTTGGAGATGGAGGAGCTTTGAGGTCCTTTCCAACACAAACCAGTCTGGGATTAAAATAAGAAACAGTAACACAGAGATTATTTCATTGAGGTGGGAGGAAAACAAAGTGCTTTTTGAGCTAATGAAGCTCAAATACACGCAATGCAACTACATCAACACAACTAAGCAAGTTACATATAAAGCCCAAAGCCAACTATCTAATGCACAGGTAAGTGGAAGAAGATGGATCCACTTGGGGACAAAAGGCAGATGTGAAAAACAATTTACAGGACAGTCTTTTGAAGGACTATATAGATCCAACAAATCCATACACATAAACTCCATGCCACTGTCATGCCTCAGAGCTTTTGGGTCCTTACATATCTCTTGTCTCCAACAAAGCTTTAAGAAAGCCTTCACTAAGTACTAGTAAATAGTGACTGGAGGAAAAAGATCTCAGGATGTTTTTAAGCTGACATTACACTTTTTCACAAACTGCATACACGTTTCTTTTTCCAACAGGAATTACACAGCTCCTCCACATTTTGTACATCTTTTCTTTAAACCACGTTTTGTAAGAGCTATCCCAACCCTTCCCCCTTCCTAAGATCTAACAAGCACTTAAGTACCGCAGATTTGCATTTCAAAAGCCAATTAAAACACACTGTAGTGAGGCACTGATTAAGAAGTGGTGGCTTCACATAAATTAGGCAGTTCCTTTGACTTTTCGAAGTTCAAATCCATCATAAGAATGGCAAAACACTCAACATTATATGGACGATATGGCCACAACACTGTGTCACTCCCCCAGCTCAAGTCAGGGGTCATTCTCTAGGTTCAAGGCAAGGAAGGAAAACCCCTTCTAAAAGCAGCATGCTATCCAGGAGCAGCTCACACAAGTCACAGACTAATCGCACTGATTTACTCTTCCTACTCACATACTTTATCACAACTTCTGACTTGTGTTTTTGTATCACGTGAGAAATCAGGTTAAAGAAGGAAAGATCCATTTCTGTGGGAATCTCAGCTCCCACAGGAACTTTGCTTCTTACACCTCAAAACCACCTGCAAAGTAAAGGCCTATCACCTACTATCATGTAGGGAACAGGTTCTTTAAAAGCACATTGTCAAATGCATTACTAACTTGCCAATCCCCACCAGCATCAATTTTCCCCTGCCATGACACATTTACAGCACCATGTCACACACAAATTGAAGCACGAAACCAAGAAAGTAGGTCTCGAACATGACGCATGCAGTGTGTGAACAGTCCATGCTCAGGTATGGATTGTGTATGGTTTGATTTTTCCATACAAAGGTTGACCAAGCCCTGCTGTCACCTCGCAGCACTTTGTGCTATCAGTTCCTGTCACCCATGGCAAGGAATGAGCTGCACTTTTTAACACTCAGATTTTAGATCCAAACTATAACATATAAAAAGTCCTCACTGGACTGAGCAGTTTTTCCTGGATTTGCTTTGCCCTGACCGACATTACTGCCCAGAATTGGGCATCTTCAGGCAATGAAGTTACTAAATGAATAAGAAGCCGTTAAAACACGTGAGCTCTGCTTCGTAATATCCTTTTTAAGAGCTCAGGTGCACTGCAGTGCAGCGTTCACACACCCCATACAAATTCACATACCACTGTTCAATTAAGAGGGGAATTAGCTGCCTCCCACTGTTATCTCAAGGCCAAGAGGAGACCTCACCATGCTAACTAACCCCACACGTATCACAGCCTAAGAGCTCCCAATTAAAACAAAGAGCGAGGGAAGGCATACTAAAAGCAGCTGATGAACTGAGGGATTCAAATGAGGTCAGGAAAAGCAGTATCATTAAACCAGAATTTAAACACTCCCCCTCTTAGTGCAAAGCCTTTAGCAACCAAAGCCACCCTTCCCCCCAACTACAGGGCTGAACTCTGCGCAGTGTTGCACAGCTCTTGGCACTACGCTGGGTGAGTAAATCCTGCTACACCTACCTCCATTTGACAAGTCGTTTGGAGCAGCAGAACAACTTAAGCATCCTGCAGGCAGAGGATGCTCTTGGGCAAGTTTCTGACCAAATAGGATGGCCCAAGGCAGCACAGAACATGCATCAAGAGCACTTCCTCTAGTTCAGAACAAGAATTAGAGTTTCTATTGCATGGAATCCATCAGTAACCCTCTAACATTGCCATTGGGCCAACATGAGATAAAGGGGCAACAATTTATGTGCTAAAAATTTGTACTGGCTTTGGTTAGACTTACGTGTGTTCAAATTTCTGCTGAAAATTGTGGAAACAAAACTCAGCATTGCACTGAGGTTGCCACTGGTTTTAACACTAAAAGGCTCCACTGTTTAAAAACCTATCAATTAAAATACTGTCTTCAACATTAACACAGAAAAAAACTGAACTGGAAATTCTGAAGACATTTTGGATTACCTTCATTTTTAACCCCATTAACCTTACCTAATGATCATGCAGAGCAGGATGAGAACAGAAGCAAGATGCTGACTGATCTCATGTAGAATGCAGCACAATTAATCACAACAGCAGCGATGGAAGAAGGTGGTAATTGCCCAAGAACTGTTTTTATTGTCCTCATTGCCAAGAAACTCAGAAATGTATTTCTCATTCAGAGACTCCTAAAGTCACTCCTAAGGTATAAAACCCCCAGTTTTTCATTTCTGATGTTCCACAACAATGCTGCAAGCGAACTTAATCGAGACAACACTGGAATATAAATGACAGCAAGCAGCAGCTCTGGGAGATGCTGTAGCACTCGTCAGGAAGAATTCATTACCTCCAGGCATTTATTAAGCAAAGAAAAAACCCACTGTTTGAAAAAGGCTGGCAAACATCATTAGAGACACAAAAGGAAATCGCTTCACAGGCTTTTCCCGAGTTACACTGCCTTAGTTTACCTTTTTTTCCAGTTCGTTTTTGAAGTCTCACTCCTACCAATGCTAAGTCTCTTCCAGCTACATCGTTTGTAAGACACAATCTGACACTGCCAACCTCTGAGACATAAAGCAACAACATTCTGAACACAGATCACTTCCCAAATCAGTCTTTATTCTAACACGCAAACTTCACTCACCTACTGCTTCCTACCCCCTATATAAAAGCTATCTAAAGGTCACTCAAAACCCCAAAGGACAGGCAATGCCTTGCATTCCTCAGCCTCTGTCAGGAAAGTTCTAATAATCTGGAGGTTTGTTACTTTCCAGACTTCCTGTGGAGTATCACACACCTGATACTCAACAGAAAACAACCCCCGAGTAGTCCTGCTCTCTTCCTCCAGCAGGCCTGCAGTTCCTCAGAGACTGTACACATCTGTACCAGCCTTTAGGAGCTTCCCAAATGGCAGAGGGCAGATAAATGTCAACCTAAAAGCAGGCAGAGAAAGTAATTTTATAAGGGTGTTTATACATAAAACAGATCCCTGCTCTTTTTAAACCTTCTAAGCTGTAGCATATCTAGGTTGTGATTACCTGCTCCTGGCACTTTCTTTTAATCTACTCGTCTCAGTTTTCCTGATCTCCAGCATTTCCTGAGAAATACCCATACATTAAGCCACTTAGATGAACAGAATACATGACAAATTCAGCTACCAAAATGAGGGAAACAGTCCCAGTGTCACTGATAACTGACAAAAGGAGCTTTTCCTTTCCTGGAAAGAACTTGCCTCTTTTGGCATGGGAAGAGCATACATCAACATTGTCATGCTCCTCATGGCACTTAACAAGTGAGAGACTTACCTGCTACAGTGAGCTTTGCTGTCCTGCTGACAATGGTCCCCAGGCTTTCCACAGTTGCCACACACTGATAATATCCTTCATCAGGTTTATTATGCTTGGAATGCACCACACTGTTTATTAATAAAGATCCATCTGGTAGCAACTGACGCCGGTCATCTGACACCAGGTTCAGGAAAGTCCCATCTTTCTTCCATTCGATTTTTGGGGAGGTTTCACAATAAGCTGAGCAGTTCATTATAACAGAGGCTCCACGAACTGACAGGACGTCCGTTGGCTCCACCAGGAAGTAAAAGGGAGTGAAGGTTCTCACAAGGGAGCCTGGAAAACACAGATCACAAAGCTGGCGTTAGCCTTCTAGGGCTTTTCAACATCCTCGTTTGGAGATCTCATAATGCGCACAGGAGCTGTCACTACTGGCAGTACTGTCCCCTGAACACACCCAAACCAGCTTCATCTACATGCTAGGATTTTCTGCTTTGGCTATTTACACATATGGACTCTCGAATTCAAAGAGGTCTTCATCCATAACAGATTCAGGTGCTCATATGGCAACTGATAATGGTTAACAGTCCCGTGCAATCCACTGAGCAATCCAGCAGTCTGCCTCATCAAAGCTCACACAAACTAATGTATGTGCTTGAGTACCACATTCGTATCAAACCACAAAAAGGCTCCTTGCTTGGCCTTTTCTGGTGGGGGGACCATATCACAGCAACCCAGTCACTTGTTCTGTATGACGAAGATTAAGAAACATTAGGAATAATTCAACCCTAAAAAGCGTTTCCAATTCTGAGCTCAACACACCTCGCAAGTGCCATAAAACACTGGTTTACCCCCATTGTAGTTCAGGACAAGCATGATTACTTCTCCATTTTAACTATTCCCAAAGGAGTTCTGTAATTAACATCTACTTTGCATTCAGAAGTGAATTTTAATTGCTGCATATCTGCTGTATTTGGTCAGGCAGAAAGAGGGTGCGTCAGTATCACTTTGGCTTGTCTTAACTTTAGCATCAACAGAAGACAGAAAGAAGAGTAATTTGCCCAGAGAAGAGTTTTCCAGATAATGTAATGTGAGGCTGAGAGAAAATGGGGTCTTTAACACCAAGACTCCCACCTGTACTCTGACAAACTCCACCCTGCCCTCACTAGGACTAGAAGCGGGATGTACAAACGTCATGGCAATATAAATTGAGATATTACCAGCTGTCTGCCAGCAAACCAAAAAGGAAAGTGCACCGACTAAAATGTTAATAGGGCTTTTGAAGCGAGTCACTTCAACTCAGAGCTGCGCGGATTCCTCCGGCCTTTTTACAAAGCAAGTGCCTAAGGGAACACTTACAAATGACGAAGCCAAATTTACAAGGTCTGTTTGCAGGACCTGGAAAATCCTCATTGTCCATAGACGCAACAGCTAAGTGACAACCCTCATGCATAAAGCACGTTTCACAAGCACTGTGCCTAACAATGTTCTCACAGATTGCAGCTTCACTCTCAAACCCCACTTGGCTAAAAGGCCTTAAACTACCTTTTGAAGCCCCAGGCTGGTTTGAGAGCAGGAAGAAGATTCTACCAGTACCACTTTTCCTGCTTGATCTGGCAGTAAGCAGTACATGACCCAGTTAAGAACATGGTTTTCCTTTTGGGCACTTTAAGAAGCTGAAGGCAAAACCACAGTGCTTGTCAAATGCATTGTCAGAAAAGGGTTAAAATACACTCCCAAACACAAACTGAAGCTTCTTCCATACACACTGAACCTTTCAGAAAGGGTCAGGAAAATACACCTCTCCGAAGTATTTCATCTTTCACAGTAAGGTCAGTAATGAAACACTGAAGTATGACAAGACCACCCTGCAGAGGAACATGATTTAATAATCAGATTTGTTTCAGTATGTCACAGAATAATTATGAAGCCTGGTTTCTTAGAGAAAGTACAAACATGAAGGAGACCTTTTCTTGTAAAGGAAGCCTGTCCTGGTAGCGTTTGAGCTTCTTCAATTGCTTGCTTGTTATAAATCAGCTTTACCTTCTGAAATAGCCTTCATTAACAGAGCGATACGATTCCCTCTATCGCTGGATTGCACAGAAAGCCTCTCGTCCCCAAGGAGGGTTCAGCTTCCCCCCCAAGAGGAACTCCAGCCTCCTGCACAGAGCCTGGCTATTGTCTTTGCTGCTCAAAATTCACCAAACTTCCAGATAAGGCAGGGGTGGTGCAAAAGAAACAAGAGATAAATTCTGCTTTTGTTGGTTGTGTCATTCAAATGTTCTACCTTCAAGAATTCAAAGAGGAGTAAGAATAAAGCATAGGAAGACTGAAGTTTCCCCAGTGACAGCAACAGTCTCAGGCTGGAGACCGGCTATGTTGGAATGCAAATCCTTGAGACGGTGTCTTTCCTAAGGATAAAAAAGTATAGGAAAAAACCCCACACATACCCACCAAGAACACCCAAAGGCAGTTACAAAACATCTAGGTGCTGCTGTGTTCCTTTGGTTTCTATAGCCACACTTCCTGACTTTCAGCTCTAACACACCAAATGGCAGAAAAGAAACAAGAATCACGAGCAGCATGAAAGCACTTCCGCCTGTTTATCAGGATCATCTTTTCCATCACTCCAGACATCGAAAGGTGGTTTTTAAAGTTACGTTACAGCTCTCCTGAACCTGCTTTTTCAGGAGGAAGCATTCTGTACAAGCTCTCAACCTTCTCCCCCTCCATTTACAAGCTTCCACAGTTTTCTTTTCCAGACCCCTACCAGAACAAAATGCACTCCTGAGTTTTGCTTTTCTCAGCCCTTATCCCCTGGCTTTCCAAATAAAACCCAGAAAACCCTTGAAAAGAGGAGGCCAGCTTCTGGTTTGCATCATCTGGCTTTAGGTGCAGATCAGAGCAGATCAAATCCCATAGATGGGATCATATTGATCTTATCCTGCAGCTAACAAGATGTCCAAGGAAATATTGCATATTGTAGAGCAGAGGATGTCAAGAGAGATCATACACAAGAAACAGCAGCACAGAAGGGAATTGAGACTTCCGGGAAGAATGGGAAGCAGATTCCCAGCCAGGTTTCTGAGGCAGCATAAAAAATGCTCTTGCCAAGAGCTGTGAAGACACAGCATAGCCTGCTCCAACCCCGGATACGACCACACTCCTGCACGGAAAGCAGTGGATAAGAAGATGAGAGGGTTGGTAAGTAACTGTGATCCACCTTTTAGGAAGGTGAGCTAGAACTGAGACCCTTGTGCTGCCCACAGGCTCAGAAAGGTTTTGCAGTTCAGAGGCAGGGGCACTCCAGGGAAGTGCTGGGCTGCAGCCACACGCAGCCACCTGAGCTCAGGCTCCGTTAAGCCCCGACCAGCAAGGAAAGGCTTTGTGCATGCGAGACCTTGATAAACTTCTATAAAGGGTCAACAAGCCCTTTCTCCCATTCCATCAACCTACCAATTGTCCAGTTAACGGACCCTGCATGATTACGGACAAAACGGGTGTATTTTGACCTTACCTTTGGGGATGGAATGTGTATATACGTAGGCCCGATTTCTGTCTATACTGGTACACTTCCTTTTGCCACCATGGGCATGGAGCACAGGCTGTTCACCTTTCCCAAGTCATCTACATATTTGAGGACTTGAGGCTAGAAAAGGATTCTTCTTTATACTTAGCACTTCCAGGTTAGTACTAGGTGGAAAACCTAGCATATTGATCCATAGTCCTTCCACTCCCACAACCCCTGGATACTAACCTCAGGAACTGCGGTGAGGCCTGTTCTTTTCCATGCACTGACTAGCTGATCTCCTGGCTCAGTGTATTATCTTGCACTTGACTCCTCCAAACTTCTCCTCCTTCCAGAACTGCAGACCAGTTCTGAGCTCTGCCCTTGTGCTTCCTCTTCCAGCTGTAAGTCATGGGAAATTCTAACAAAAATAGCTGACTGCCTTCCAGGCTGTGAGTGAAAGGCATCAACAGAAGTTTACTCAGGACACACCAGTGCAAAGCCCCATACAAAGCAGCCTTCATTGCCATTGTCTTTGCTACTTCTTTCAACACTCACCCATCCCTTTTCATGGCCGTCCTACCTTAAAACCACACTTCCCTATTTCCTTACAAGAGCATAAGGAGACAGCAGTGGTTACAGAAAGAGTAAGGGAAGTTTTGGGTTTCTATGAAGCCATTTAAACCAAGGAAAGTAGAATGGTCTGAAAAATATTTCCTTGACAACTGCATATCAATTTACCCTCCTACCCAGATCACCTTCCAGGAACCGCAGCCAAGCTGACTACTCTCATACATCCCTAACTCCTCCTCTCCTCTCATTTAAAATAACAGGGGATTTTTAGTCCTCCCTGCAGCTTTTCTCTCCTCAAGCTCTCAAAATTAACCAACAGTTCTGCCACTGCTTCAACCAACATAAAACTCATCACACAGACCTAAACTGAGAATGCTTAACAGTGAAGTACTCCTAAGCCTGGCTGATCTCTTTTGCTCTCAGTACTAGGACAAAGGACTGTAAGCAAGCACCTCTCCTCACTGAACTTCTGGTCATAGAAGGACCAAACACAGCACATATGAGATGTGACACTCAGGGCACAGAGTTAAGAGGAATCTGCCTGACATGCTTCCCCAAAGACCACAAAAAGCCTTTTAAACTCAAAAGAAGGAAGTTTTAATGCAACACTTTCCAGCTGCAGGGAACCCAAAAGCAGGCAGGTAAGGTAGAAAGAGCTCAGTCATGCTTTCCAAATGCTCTGTTTTCAAAGGGGGTTAGTCCTCAGTGGAAAAAGAGAAATCCAAGACTGCCTTTAGCCTTCTTTCCACAGCTACCATGCCTAAAGAAGGACTACATTCGGTTTTTGTACGTTCTGCTAGCTGCATTCCATTTTGTGCAGTGCTAACGCACAGCGGCTGCCCAAGTGGGCAGAAGCTTCCCTTTGTTATCCAGTCCATTTCTGAAGACACAAGCATTCCAGTATCAAACGTCAATCATTTACATGTGTGCTCTAACAACTGCCTGGCACAACCTCTTCAGAATTATGGCATTCAGGTAAGTACCTTCAGACAAAACCACTGATCTCAGGTCTGCTTAGTCCACAGAAATTACCTCACATTGGCACAGGGCAGCATGGGACAGGAGATTTCCCTCCTACCAGCGCTAGAGATTCAATTTTAATCCACTCATGCCATCAAAACGATCTGGCTGCAATGTTTTCCTGACAACAACCATCAACGGCATTGAAAGGAGAGGAATTTAACACTGGACTTCACATAACTTTGGGAAGGTAACCACATTCCATTTTACAAGGACCAAATGCAATAACCATCTGGAAGGTAAACGTGCAGCACAGGTAAACTTTCAGAGCCACATTTTCCAAACAGGATGACAAATTAAGGCAACCAAACCCATCTTTTCATCAAAAGTACCTGACTTGGACAAGTAGGACACAGGATTCAGTCACTGGAAGGAGTCAAACAGGGCTTTGATGAAGACAGATCACTTTTAAGTGTTGAGGAAAGGCATGTCAAGAGGGAGGGATGACACTCATCCTTTTAAGTTAGACTCCAAAGCAATTTGAGAACACGCATATAACACCCTTGAAACTGATATTTGAAATGGAAGCATCTGACAAAATCCTAATCAGACCAGCAGGAACTATTAGAAAGCCCCTCATTGCAAGTCAATGATAAAAGATCCAAGGTCTCCAGCTGCAGGATTCAACTTCTAAAAGGCTTTTCACCAGGATTTAATTAACATTCCCAGTGGCCCTTGTACTCCTAAACCCACCGTGCCATGCCCTTCCTAGCCTAGATTATAAAAGCTGTCTTCAAGAATTAGCCAAATGTAGTTTAATTGAAGATGTTACAAACATCATTCTCGCAAGCTGCCAGCAAGAGCTCACAATGAACTTGGTTTGTGGTTGTGCTGAACTGCTCAGCACTACAGAGCACGTTATCTACATGGATAAATTGCTACCCGCATCCATCTCTAAACACAATGTAAGTATGAGCAGGGTGGGGGGTTGTTCTTTCCCTGACAACACTGCGAACATTCGACACTACCCAATAAGCACAATTTCTGTATGATATTACAATATGCCACAGCAGAATCAATCTTTAGACAAATATATTCTCTGCTTAATATTATATCTTTCCCTTATAAGGAACATAAATGTACAGCACCTGACCAAATTAAAGTGCATTAATGACAATATATATCAACCAAAGAGCTTTAGATCCTACTTTTCTTAAAGCACATCCAGAGCCCAATGGTATATACACAGTGGTTAGGAAGTTCATTCAGACTGGAAAAGGAAGGGTAATTCTCTACACTGCATTCTCTAAATGCCATTTCATTTCTTTCTTTGCAAAGCCTCTACAACCCTTAAATTACAAGACATAAATGATACTGCACTTAAGCATCAAGAAACCAAGGAGAATGCGTAAGAGCTACCCCTGACTGCAGATGTACAATATAAATCCTGCTGGTATGTTAATAACTCCAGTGGTAGGCTGACAGTGGAACCTGGGAGAGCAAGTGATGTAACATTACAAGGTAAGTTATGCCATGTATAAATCTAGCCTTTCCCAGACTTAGTAGATTCCTTTGTCTTTGGGCACAAGCATATTTCCTCTTTTTATGATTTAATACACTGCAACAAAGACATCCATCAAAAAGAATGGCTCATCTTCACCCCAGCATCCTTAAGCACTGTGGGCTAGCAATGAAGTTTGAGGAATGCTGTGGTGTCTCAGATCTGTCCTGGCCCACAAGGAAAGGGGCCACGTTCTGAGATCTGTAAGGGAGAGACATCCTGCTCTTTGTGATTTGGGAAAATAACCCGTACAGAGTCCCTTTCCTCTTTACTGAGAACGGCTAATTCTCTACTGCAGAAAGACACGAACAAAACCGCTTCTTCAAGCAAATCCTCCTGAAAGGAAGCAGCATAAAGCCGGATGCTTTTGTCCTTCTCCTCTCTTTAGTTGTCAATCCTGTGTGCAGGTGCCACCTCACAATACAGACCAAGCAGACAATGCAAAGGGAATTTTAAGAGCCCAGAATAGCACCAGAAAACTTGTATCAATCATTCTCCTCACTACAATGAGAAGTTCAGAGAAATTATTCCTTCCAGTCATTGTGAAGAGCAGCTATCTGAACACCACCAGGCCTACGTGCAGCCCATCCCCAGCACACAGATAAGAGCTCCCAGGTACAGGGACTGTGCTGGTTTGCTGCCATGGCTTTCAAAAGGCAGCCATCCAGAAACATGGGGTTGCGAAAAGGCAAAGGATTTTTTGCATATCATCCTGTAATGGTTTAATGTCACCGAGTTGAGATGGTTCTGACACCATGCGCTAACAAGAACATCAAAGTCAAGATACCCATCCTCATCACACAGATTACATTATTTCTGCCTGTGTTACAGGCTTTGCCTTTGATACCTTTAGAGCATCCTTGCCTTTCAGAGAGCACAGACAATAAATAAGGAACAAATTCAAGCAGAGCAAGCTACATTTTGCAATGATGCTTTTTCAGCTTTGTCAATACTTTCAGTTATCTTTCACTTGTTAATAACAAATTCTTGTCGGCTCAATCTGAACTGACCTTCCCAACTGACCTCAAGCACAGACTCTTATTAAAAACAAAAACAAAGAGCCCACTAAAAAAAGTATGTAGAAATAGAAGGAAAACAGATTCAAATGGCACAGTCTGCCTGCAGTAAACCACTGACCGGTGCGCATCCGTGCATTCGCTCCAACCACTCCTGCTGTAAGTGATACCATCTCCTCATATATTGTTAAATAATGGGAAGGAAAACAAGATAATGATCAACAGCAAAATCCAAACACAGATTGTAATCTCAGCTCTCAAATGTCTTTGGAGATGCATTTATGCCTGGTGTTCAGTTGCATGGCCTTTCTACCACCTCAAGGGAGTTAGAAATCCTTACCTGGATTCTGAGCACACAGAAACAACTGTTCCTGGTTTCGCTGTCCACAGTTGGGTGCCGCTGACTCCCCTCAACAGCAGCTAACAAACACTGCCACGCTAAGCCCCAGCCCTTGCACCCCCGAACTCCAGGGCTGGAGTTCCAGGAAGCCTGGAAAACTGCAGGAGCAAAGATGCCACAAACCCCTCTTACAGCAGCTTCCCCTTAAGCACAACCCCCTACCACCACTTCTCAAGGTACCCTTGTGCAACCTGTCCCATAGGACACCCCCATAGGGAGATGCTCCTCTCTTGTCTGGTCCAGAGTCCCACTGTTAGACAGTCACCTTCTTGCAAGGATTTATCTGAATTGAACCTACACTCAAACCTAGAAAACAGCTACCAGCCGTGCTTCAAAATCACGTTCTGTTGGCTTTCCTGTTCCCCCTGATGTGCAAGGAGGAAGAACCCTTTACAACCATTAAGACCAAAAATTTAGATGCCTTTCAGGTCGCTTAAAAACAACCCCTGGGTTTTCTAAATTCACATCGAGGAACTGAGTCACACAAACCCCTCGCTTCTGCAAGGAACATCCTTTCAAAGAGATTTTGAAGTCAGAGGAAAAGCCCTAATGCCATGTATTTGAGTTAAGCCAACAAAGGAATTACTCTGAATATCTGAACTGCAAAAGTTCTTCTCATAGCCATTTCAGAAGCAGGGCTTAAAGGATTTTAGCCATTTTTCCCTTTTGCTGTGGAATTACCAAAGCCCCGTCTCATTTCAGAAACGATTGGGTTTTAGTCAAACAGCCAGTCTCTGATACATCCCCTTAAGCTTGCAGAGGATTTAACCATGATACCACGCTCTACTTGATGCAAAAGACAACGCATTCCTGCACACAGCATCCCCTTCCTATCGCTATGAATGACACAACTGAGCTAGAATAAGGCTAATTCTAAGGCTAGAGTTTTTACCTGAATTCCAGGCACAGAAGTTACCTCAATCAAAATCTCTTGGCATCAGTTGCACAACACATGATCTAAGGTGGAGCTGCAAACTTTCAGGGGGATGACTCTCATCACCCTGGAAGTGTTGCAGCAAGCACCACAAAAACCAACGTGCGCTCTACCTCCTAACAAAGCCCTCACCCGGTGACAAACTCAGAATCAGAGAATCAACTGGGTTTGGAAATGACCTTTAAGCTCAATCAAGTCCACCCAGTCCCCAACACTGCCAATTCCACCACTAACTCATGGCACTGAGGGCCTTACCTACACAGAACTTCTAATCTATCAAAAGAAGCTGAACCTTTCAGATTAAATTAAGAATATGGTAGATGGGGGGGGGGCATTCTTGAATGCTTTCTACAGCCCTTATTCCCCTGCAGTTTTCTTCCTCAGACTTTAAGCAAAAAGATAAAACTGGTTTCTTCACTTGTAACTTCCCCACCCTGGCTGAAACCCCACTACCCAAGCCCCCAGCTTACAGCTGCCAGCTTGGTAACTCTTACAGTGATCTGACTTCCACGTGCTGATAGTCCTTATACTCTTCCTGCTCAGCTGTGAAAAGAACAGCAAGCAATCTGCAGTTCTTAACAGCAGCAGGGCTTCCTTTGGAAAGCACATCAGTTACAGAGCACATCGGTTACAGGGGACCAGGGTTCACTTGTTTATTGTTTAATTCTTCCAGTGGCCAACTCCATTATTTGTCAAACTGAGCTGAGAAAAGGCACATGCAGCATTTCTACAAAAGATTACTAGAGGGCACTGTAAAGACACCTACAAAAGGAAGAAAATTCATTTCTGTTCATCATGGTGAACAATAGTACTGACTTTCCTACAGCTATAGATGCCATGTGTTAGCTACTGACAATACTGCATTGTTAGAGCAGGGAAAGCGGAATTTCCAGGTTTTTTCCTGGAGTAATGGATTTCCTTCCTGGAGTTCCAGTCTTTCAGGCACTCAGGCACATCATTTACTGCTTCAGATACGTGCAACAGTAAAAACAAACAGTGGCTTCAAAGGGTTAACCCCCCCCCCCCCCGAAAACCTCATTTGTAAGACTCAAAATATATAGTGCACACACTGCAAACACGATGCTGAACACGTAGGAAAGACTCCCCATCCTCCTCTACATACATGCTGTTTGGGCTTCCATCAAACCACCCAGCGCTCACCCTGGGCTCTGGGTGCTCAGACCTGAGTAACTGGTTTGCCCAAGCCATGGCTAGACGAGTGGTTTAGCTCCCAGTAATGGGAGCTATAAAGGAATGGAGATTCCCTGGTGGTTTGCAAACTGAGCCCAGATAATCAGGGAGCAGGTTCCTTGCCTCAGTCACGGCTTTTGCCAGACTGGTACTTCAAAAACAGGTTAGAATGTAAATACAAGGAAAAAATCCCCACACATCACAGGAGTTCTGCGCTGAAACCAATTACATATTTTCCAAGCAGTAAACACAGTGCAGTACCCAAGAGCTCTGCAGGAATGGGAAAGTAACTCTGCTATTTTTCAGGCACCAGCAGGGTTATGGGGCACCCAAGAGAACATCTTCGACGTAGCAAATTCATTTAAAGCTGTGCTTCGATTGAGCCAGGAGTTGTGCTGCAATGCTGTGCCTTCCCTCCAGCACACCCACCCATTCCCTGCTTCATGGTGGTGGCTGAGATTACAAAGGATACTTGTAGAAGACGTGTGAAGGGCAAAGAGAAATGCTGTCATGGAGTAAGGGGTGTTAGGCCTGGAATGGCATACAGGCAAATAGATGAGGAGGGAAAGAGGAAACCTGGTTCCTAAGGGAACTTAGAGTAAAAAAGAGTTGAACATTAAAAAAAAGATGCAAGAAGAACCGAACTGAAAGTTGTTGAGCATCATTTCCAGTGCCTTTCTAAAGAGAGAGACCTCTGTCATGCTTCATGAAAGAGGAAGAAATTCTTAACAAATACCTTTAATGTCAGATCAAGCAAGGACTATCTGAGAGGACCTGGAAACACAGGAACAGCTACATCAGATCAGAGCAAAAAGAATCCTTTTAACTCAGTGTCTTGTTGCAGTAGTTGAGAGCAGACACTCAAGAGTACCGAGAGCGGAATAAACACTGCAAACCCTGCTCCAAATGCAGCCTCTGAGCATCTTGCCACCTGCAGAGGGGCTTCCGCAGCTTGGTAGATCTTGGCAGACAACATGCTACCAGCTACCTCTGAACTGCCTGGGGAGGATGGAGAGATGAAAGAAGGGAGGGAAGAGAGCAAAAGAGTAAGTTCTAGCAATCCATGTAGGAGTCCCTAATTCAAGGGAGTAATGCTGAAAAGTGAAGACAATTGGTTAATTCTGGACACTCATTCATTGTACAGCCCCTTGGCTTCCAACACTAGTAAAGCAACCACTATTGAAAGGTCCAATCACACAACTAATGCACAACATAACACAATATAATAACCTTAGCAATTTGTAGGTGATGTTTTTATTGATCTTTCAGGATATTAGTAAAAAAAATTAGATGAGTAGAAAAAAGAAACAAACCCTACTAGAAACACCCTGCACTGGTTTTAAGCCTCTTTCGAAAACGCTTACACAAGTTTTTCTACCCCATAAAATTCAACCTGTGTGGCACAGTTCACTACACGGATAAGTTCAGCTGCAATAAAACTGAACCGTCACAAGTTTAAGTCATGACACTACTCTTGTAAACGCAAGCTGACCAACTGGAGAGTCCAAAGTTGAAACCCTCTCTAGGAGGAGGGTTTGTAGCCAGATGACAGATTCTGCATGAGTGATGCTGTAAGGACAGAGACGCAGCACATGCCCTGAAGTAACACAGAGAACTGCGACCCATTCCAGCTACACCAGCACCAGGAGTAATAATGCACCGGGGAACTGGAGAAAAGAATGGATAATCAGTAGTATCGCCAGTCGAAATTTGCTCTTGGGTGTAAGGGTTTGCTCTATCTGTGGCTTGAAAAGCCCGGAATCAAAGCTAAACAGTCTGAAGGTAAAAACCTGAAGAGATGTCCACTTTTGTTTCAGTTAAGGAAACAAGCCTCTGTTTTCTCTTCTCTGACCGCTGCACATCAGAGCATCCACACTAAGTGAACACTACTTAAAACCTTCCCTGCATTTGGCGTAGCCTAAGATCTCCATGGTTTTAACCACTCTGGTTTTTAAGCTGAGGGTTCACTGTTCATGTTTAAGACCCTGCTAGCACTGTAATAACCAGGGAAACAAATGCCCTGGTGCAGAGCATCTGATGGTCACTGAGAACAAGCTACTGTGGCTGTAGCTAAATTCATTTCTCCAGTGAAAAATGACACTCTCAAAATTTACTGAGCTACAGAAAAATCAGCAAGGCACTTCACACAAGGAAAAGAGAAGAAATTTGCCTAGTTTTGACCCCTTGGAGGTTATTCTTACACTGGAGAAATGTAAGAAGGAGCTCTCTGATTTAAGAGGTTCTTCCAATCAAGTGGCGAATGGAAGCAGAAAATACCTGGATTCTGTTGCACAATTAATGCTCAGTTTTTACTTCCCTATACAGCTCAGGCAGAGCACTGCACAGAAAGACAACGGGGAAACACCTGCAACAGCCACACCACCCCCTGCACAGGCACTTCACGGATCTGTGGTTGTGGAGGACTGCTGCACCATCCCAGTGACAGGAATTTGCCAGATACCCAGAGATATAATCTTTGGTAAAGACCTTTTCGAGTTGAACATTTCCAACCATACTATACCCATATAACCCATGGAGAAGTCTGCATAAAGCACCTTGCTGAGATTCAAGCAAGAGATCACCAAATCATGTACTCCATGCCCCAGTTACTTTTTATTTCTATTTACATACACCTAAACACTTCATATACACTTTACCCACACACACAGTTTTATATGCAAGTTACACACATCCACGCCTATACACACGTACCCCTCCCACTGTCTATAACTATTTCTCAAATCTCTTTTTTTTTCAGGACAAGCATTTAAAAATTACAGAACATCAAAAAACATCAACCAAACACAGCACATCAGCACCACCAACGCACCATATAATGCACATACAATAGGCTTTACAAAACCAGAACGCTACTGAGCCAGGTTTCAGGAAACCTCAGCAGAGACAGAACTTGCAAATAATTGTAGAGATAAATGCAGGAATTAAAAGAATAGAATCCCAGTCCACTTTGGGCTGGAAGGGGCCTTAAAGCCCATCCAGTTTCAACTCCCTGCCCAGGGGCAGGGACACCTTCCATAGACCAGGGCGCTCCAAGCCCCTGTGTCCAACCTGGCCTTGAGCACTGCCAGGGATGGGGCAGCACAGCTTCTCTGGGCACTCTGTGCCAGCACCCTCACAGTAAAGACCCTCACCATATCCAACCTGAACTTCCTCTGTTTAAGACTGAACCCATCTGATTTTGAGATCAGCTCCAATGTTAACAAAAAGAGGGTAACTAACCACAAATGAAGATCATTTTAACCACAGCCAAGGGAAGAAGCTACATAACTACATCACAGACCAGTGCCCACCACAAGTTTAAGGAGCAATCCAAACACACATCGCCAAGTTAACAACTCCTTCAATTTCCACTTTTTCCCCATGTAGTAGATAAAAACCATCAATTTGTTTCATCTCAACAACACAGCATCTTCACAAGTTCCAGACACTTTTGTCATCCTCTCTATTGCAAATTCTCCATATAGGTCCTGGAAACATTTAATGCCCTTTACACAATTTGGCTGAGACAAGATCCATAGCGCTTCAAGAACGCTGCCATGACTGAAAACCAGAGTAAGGCTGTGGCTGGCCTAGATACCCCTGCTGGGAAGGGAGTGCGAGCTCCGACAGAGCTGCTCTACAGCAAACCTAAGCTGCTACAGATGAACCTCCCTTCATTCCCCAAGCCAACACATGACAGAAATGGGAGTTACTGATCCTTAATTGTGAAAGGCACAAACATGATCTGGGATTAAAACATGAAATCCAGGTCTCACTTACTGCCGCTCCAGTATTTCAAGTGCACTAAACATCCACGGAGCAGAGCAAATGATGAATGAGGGCTGTTTATTACTTTTCTGATATATGGAATCAAAGAGCTATACCTCAGGAAGGCAACTGCAGACTCTTAGCAACATATCTGTAGTCCAGACAGATCTAGGAAGAAATTAACTGCACTAATGCCTTACTCTAACTTTGTAGCCATGTTATTTTACACAGTTGACATTTTTCCACAGCAGATTCCTAAGCTGCGAGTTCTTCATAAGCCAAGAAAGCCAAAAGAACAAATGTCTCCACCTCACTCCCGATTCTGGATGGCTCCGCTTTCACGAGGGGGGTGTTGTATGGTTATCTCCACTACTCTACAAGGGAAAAGGGAGAAGGAGAGCACCAGGGACACAGTGGCATTCCAACACTTCCCAGAAGGCGGTGGAGTTGTACGCCTAACTTGACCAGCAAATAGAACCCTGGGATGTTAAAGGAGCGTGTCTAACTGCCACGGCTTTCCCTATTTGATCTCAGTTGAAAGTACAGTAAAATGAGGTGAAAGACCAGTTTTAACTGCTTTACACAGATTCTTGTCTCTTCTACGTGTGTGCTAATGAAAAGCCTTCCTGTTTCATGTTCTAAAGACAAACACAGGCTTTCATCTCGCTTGTTTACCAGCTTCACCTCCCGAGTTCCCATGAAACACTGTAGCTTTGCTCAGTGCAGTTTTTGTCAGAAGAAAATAAAAAGCCTAACGCTGCAGCTTTGCAAATATATTAGCAACAGTATTTGCAACTCTTAGCTTTGCAAATGTTATAAAGAGGTGCAAGGAAAAGCAGATTTATCAGTTCATTTAAAATACAGATTATTTCAAAGTGGGAAGGCAAGTGTCTTTAAAAAGAACTTACACAGGGGTGAAAATACAAATACCGCACATGTTCGCTAGATTATCATACAGACATGGGCATTACTGAATTATTAAGGGACTCAAATAGTCAAGTAAAGCAAATTCGTAGGTTATCATAAGGAAGAATTTATTTATACCCCTTTTATCCCAATTTCCCCATAACCGTACAGGTTCCCATCTCCCTCCAAGTATGTAAAACTTCACAATTTGACTGAAAGTTGGGTTTAGCACACAACTTCCCCCTAGATCAGCTGTGAGATGTCTCCTTTCAGTTCTATATTCTGTATGCCTCCTCAAAAAGGCCCAAACTAGAACAGCCAGCACAGGTCCTGTGCTACAGCCGCTGCAGACAATCAGGATCAGACTGCTCATCAAGAGCTGACAGTTCACCTCCAAGGTTTCAGCAGAGGTTGCTGTCACTTGGCCTTCTGCACCACGGTGGAAGCCTGGCTCCAGCTCCTCGATACCCACTCTCAGGCTGTCCAACCCTCAACCAAGCCATGTGGTGCCAAATAAGCTCTGCTACAGCTCTGGCCATGATGGGGAGGGTCAACCTGGCTCCCTCCTGAGTGACACAATGAGGAGCGTGAGCTGGGATGCAGCCTGCAGGCAGCTCCTTTCAGCCGGCAAGCTCCGCTCCAGCTCATCCTGGCTGGGCTGTGTTGGCATGCACGGACCATACTGATACTCAGACAGCTCCTGTTTGACTATTTGAAAGGTTCCAGTTGAAGATTTTTGTCCTCTGCTTAATACAAAGAACTTTTTCAGCTCAAGTAGCATCAACACAGAACCGGGATCTGAACCCTGCATATCGCATTAGAGAGCAGAGCTCAATTCATATACCTGCATTTTTAAGCTGTTAAACAAACAGACAGACCTGACAAAATATTAACTTGACTAATTATGGCAACAGAACCCCAAAAGGGTTTCTCCACAGAAAGCAATACCTGCTTCAGCACTGACACCTGCACAACTTCCAGACATGGAACAGATGGCTCCTACAACCTGTGCAGCCTGTGCAGATAGCAGCCTTGGCTTCGGCTCTGCCTCCTGAGTGTTTAAGATGCAAAGAGGCTTACATCTTACTAGGGAGAGCTGAAGTGTGAGCTACGGAACACAACTTTTAAGTAAAGACAAAGTATTTAGACTTAGCATTTATTCAAATTCATAGACTGCAAGCAAATTTAAAGTGTTCTCACTAAAGAAACAAAAAGCTCTTGAACCTGCTCGAACAGCAGAATCAAACTGCCCGGCAACTTGAAGCCCAAAGCAAGGTTCATGCTGCTGACACTTCACAAACCCTTATGTGGATATAGTTCTTTGGGGAAGGGACCTGGGAGCTCACCAAGCTCGGCCACCTGCTCCAAGCAGGGTCTGGTTAGGTCAGGTTGCCCAGGGACTAGCCAGCCAAGCTTTAAGCTGACCCAAGAATCGCAGCAACACAAGACAAGCAAGAAGTGTGTAAGCACCCAGCGCAGGAACACATGGTCAGATACATGCCCTAAACTGGCATCCCATTATTTCATTTCTGACCCATCGTAACAGTGAACTGGGGTTAAATGCCTTCAAATCAGAAGCTCAGAAATGGCAGGAAGCAGCGCATACAGCCACAACAATGGCAACATCGGGAAAGGTCCTTTTGCGGAAGCTAGCAATAAAAGCTACACAAAGTGCCTGATCCCCCTGTTACCGTACCCAAAACAAGAGGACAGAGACTTGCTCATTGGAATGAGTCCAGAGGAGGCCATGGAGATGCTGCAGGGCGGGAGCAGCTCTGCTCTGGAGCCAGGCTGAGAGAGCGGGGCTGGGGCA
>JANRGW010002630.1:0-33743 GCA_024733675.1 Psilopsiagon aymara | reverse complement strand
CCCAGAGAAGCTGTGGCTGCCCCATCCCTGCAGTGCTCAAGGCCAGGTTGGACACAGGGGCTTGGAGCACCCTGGTCTATGGAAGGTGTCCCTGCCTGTGACAGGGGTTGGGACTGGAGGAGCTTTAAGGTCCTTTCAACCCAAACCAGGCTGTGGCTCTCTATATATACACCAATACAGGCCAACGATTCAGTCTGGCAACAGGCAGGACATATCTGGCTCCCAACAGACCACCACTCAAAGCAGCACCTTCTCATTCATCCCAGAAGTAGGATTCTGCAAAACCTCTATGAACAAAAGCAACATGTCCTCAGAGGACCCATGAGGCTGTAATAAAACCTCACCTGATGTGAACACAATCGCTTGACTGCTGATCTTGCTGACACTCTAATTCTGGTTTTGCTTCTGCTCCCAGTGATATTAAGTGCAATGTGGTCAAGTCCAATGACCAAGCAACAACTTGCACCTTGACACAGAACTGTTCACTACCACACTGTCCTTCAGTGCCCCGGACACCTTTTCCCATCAGTGCCTGACCCCAGCTAAGCTCCAACACACAGAAGTTGATCCGTTAATCTATGATGGAAGCCGTTTGGGATGTTTGTGACTACGTTATCTTTCAGCTGCACTACACTTAACCATAACCAAAGCGAAGAGTAAGGACAGTGTGCTACAGCTTCTGAGACATGACTGCTCCCTCCAGGTCAGCGGTGACCTCTGCCACCATAAGCGCGGATCCCACCTACAGTCTTCTTTTCATTCCCTTTCAACTACAACCTCCTACATCCTGCCATGTTTAGTTTTCTGCTCTGGTTTAGGTCTCTACCTAGTAGTAAGGTAAGGCTTCTGGCATATCCTCTACATTCGCATCACAGTCAATGCCTGCTGCAACAAGCTTTCTACTTTAAATAATCCACATTGACAGAAGTGCATTTAAACATAAGCCATTTTACACAAATAAGTTAGCTTGAGCGCTGCAGCATGAAACAAGTTCCAAGAGGTGTTAAAGCAAAGCTTTTCCCAGATGCTTTACGAATTTCTGCTGTAATTTGTCCCAGCCATCAAAATACTACCTTTAAGATAAAACCACAACCATCTTCAGCTCCAGGGCAGACCTGCTTCCCATAGGCATCCACCACTGACCACTGGCAGCCACTATTATAAAGCTAAGAATTCCTTTGTACTCATTCTCCCTGTCGGGTCTGAGGTTTTATGTAAATAGCCCATACAACCTTCTCCTGAGAAACTTCCCTAGCTCAACCGTGTGTTAACCACAGCAGAATCGGGTCATTCGGCGGCAGTGCCTGGTAAGGCTGGTATTAACACTTACAAGCTGTATTTTAAGGGTGAGAAAAAGCCTTTTTCCAATCGATTCACAGCACAAATGGGAAGCGGTCTTCACACTTCTTGAACAAAAGAAAGAAAGAAACGAGTCAAATAATGTGCAGTGGGGCATTTGTTTCAATTTTTGGTGGGGTTTTAAGAGCTACAACCATTGCACAAACCTGCAGAACCACCCCCCTTCAGCTGTCAAAGGGATGAAATAGAGCACTCCAGGAGAGCCACGCGCTCCTGTCACCATTAACCATGAAAAAGTCCCAGACAAGAGCATGTAAAATCACTGCGTCAGCTCCGGAACAGAAACATCTGCTGTTACAGATCTGATTATGAGAGGAAATGGGCAAAGTGAAGTTGGGAACTGGTCAAAAGCAGCATCTCTGAGGTGATGCACTTTAAGAACAGCACCATTCTGCACATACAAATACAACATTAATACATACACCATGGGTTTTTAAATGAAAACGTGATAAGCTTCTGTAAAACATTGTTTATCTCAGATTTTCTGGCTTTGAATCACCCAATAACACGCACCACTGAGGTCCTCCCTCACTTACCGCACTATTACCTTGCGTGCCCACGAGAGTGGATATAAATCAGACTATTAAAATGCTTCACCCTTATTTCATTAGAGTTTCTATGCAGCAGAGATCTCTTACAACCAATATTAAAATGTAATTACTTTGTCTCCCCAAGTTTTAAAATACACGGCTTGCATGGATTAAAAGTTGGGTTTATATTTGCAGCCATGAAGTATCTCATTGCTAAAGCAGTCTGAGCGCTCTTCACAGACACATTCAGAGACCAGGCAGCGCTGGGACATGGCCACTCTTACACAAGGAATCGATCCCTTCTCGCATGCTTCCAGCCCTCTGAAATTTGGGAAAATGAACTTGGGCTTCACCTCACTTGTTTAACTCTTCAGATGTATAGAGAAAAGGTAACCCTGGATGCTAGCCCTACCTGCTTTAAATTGGCAGTCTAGGTGAACTATTTCTACCAGAATGTATTTTATCAGAGCTCTCTCCTTGGGAAACATATTTTTCTAGAGATCTGAGAACATATGGGGCTACCCTTTGGGACATAAAACACAAAAGGACACAGTCAAACCAAAGCTCTACCTTGAACAGGCGAGTGAATCAAAGCAAGGCAAAGTACAGCCACAAAGCACAACAAAGCCAGAGGGGCACTGATGACACTGGACAGAGAGCACTTCTGGTGAGCAGTTAGCATCACTGGCGCTGATCCGAGTCAACTTCCCCACAATAAACAAGGGTGCATAAAGCCACGTACACAAACAAGGAACCCCCAGTCCACGTGAAGGTTCACCTCTTGCCTACCGGCTGGCGAACATGCAATGCTGCTCCCCAGGTCTTGGTTGTTGCAAGTTCACCCCGCACCAAAACCAAACCTCTGAAGGGCCAGCGACTGAAACCCACTGCTCCAACCCCAAAGCGTTAGCAGATGCAAAGTTCATGTCCAGACAGCCAGCTGAGGAGGGTGGTAGAGGAAGAGCCCATTAAGTCTGCATAACCTGCTTTTAGCTAGGGAAAACACTTGTATTAGCATGGTCAAAACTTACTATTAGACTAAGGTGTCTGTGATATCGCATCGATTCAATTAAAGATCATTAATTTTGCATGCAACTCCAATCATTCTCTAAACTCTATGCCAAAAATATCATTTAGTCTTCTCTAAGTGATCAGATGGGAAATGGGAGCCCTTTCCCTGCTATACCATGATACAGCTCAAGGTTAAGCTGCAGCTCACCAAGGATTGTTAAGCTCAGCCACAGACCATCACCTTCAGGAGCCACCCACAAAAAGGTCTGTATTTTATTCACTCCAGATTCTTCCCTTATCACCCATCTCCTCCTTCCAGCTCACCAGTAACCCTGAAAGAACGAGACAGATAGAGCTATTAAATACAGACAGATTTACACTGTGTTCACAGGGACTCATGGATAAGAAATTTCTTCAAGCTACAGTCAGAGCATACTGTAACTGGCAGCATACTACCAGCCTACACCACCACACTGCCTTAACGTGGAAACTGAAATTAAATTCAAAGCAAAACAAGCTGCACTTTCAGCACTGCTTGTCATTTCACCTGAGCAGTATCAGTATGAGGGCAAAACCAACTCCCGCCTTACCTTAACAACTGAGTACCGTAGCTGTGTTTGGTCACTCTTCATTACACGTGTGCAGTGCTGGAACAGACCTATTGCCTAGTATTTGACAGCTACCAACAAGACTTACAGAAAACCTGGGTGATTTCACACACAAAAAGACAACACCATTGGTATAAAAACCAGCAAAGTAGGAGAGGCATTGGAGTTTCGCATGGCAAAGAGGGTAGGCTACTACTTGTAAAGTAGTATGACACATTACATCTGCAAGGTAATTCTGAGTACAGTCATGATCTGACATTAACTTTTCAATACTTAGAGAACGAACAAGCCCTCAGCTAACACAAGGCATAGAGTGAGATTGCCGGGTGATGCCAGGAGCCAAGCAGACACAGGGCCAGCCTCTGGCTGGCACAAAGATGCTCCTGGCTGTTGCCGCCAAGGTCCACATGGCACAGGCTGAGGTAGGTGGAACAGGAACCCCTGGGCACAGCACTCAGGCTGTGCAGGCTTTGACAATCAGTCTGGTGCTCTGCTTGGATGGGGTCGCTGCTCCAGGGCATGGACAAGTGATCTCTCAACCACGGTCATTCCTGGTGTTAACGGCACGCCTTTGGTATTTCATTTCAGCACTGAGCTCAAAGACATGAACGCCTGTCCTTCAGGACTCACCACAACTCCACACATGCTCACTAACTGATCTTTGCCTTCACAGCTACAGTAACTCCTTGGTTCAACCCTTTTAGGTACGACCTTGGAGTTTTGCACACACTCCAAATGGTGTTCTCTTTTATGTTACACTACAGGAAAAGGAATATTAACAAAATCATAAGTCATAAATGTTTCCCTCATCACTCCAAAGCTGCACATTAAGATTCAGCTTTCATCATCCTTCAACTATGCCTCCAGATCACAAGTTTCCCATAAGAGCATTTTTCAGCATAATTGGTTGGGCCATAAAAGCATTTTCTCCACAAGAACTCTTTAGCACATGTGGTATTTTGAGTCTCCCCAGATCACTGATCCATTGCTCATCTGGGCTGAGAACACCATCAATTTTTCGCTGGACTATTGACCACACTAGCTCAACCCTGCAAGATATCCCGAGTATTAGAAACCTACAAGTGCGCAGCTGGAATGAGCCCATATAAGGGAAGGAACTTAGAAAACAATATCGAAACGTCTGGCTGGACTGCAGCTACTTACAGGAGGGCTTCAGCAGCTCATGTACTGATGGCAGTGCAGGGATGGGATCCCCAACTGCACAAAACAATGATTTATGAAAACTCTTTCTAAAGCAGACAACTTCCTCCAGCTTCCGCAACCCAACGGCCTTCTTGAAGTCAGAAACACGTGTCTGAAGTCCACGCTGCGATGCCCAGCCTGTCCCTGAAGCAGGAAGCATCCCTTCCCCATTTTTTTACCTAGTGGTTGAAGAACAGGCTCTCCATGGAAGCCTTCCAGGGACAAGGAAAGGTTTCACGGGAGCCGCCCTTGCCGCAGCAGCCCCCAGCCGCTGGAAATGCCATCCCATCGTCTCCATGGCTACTTCAGTTGAGCAGGGAGCCTGTTACAATAACCAGGCTGCACATGCTCCATGCTCCCTCCCAGAAGGATGTGCTGATGAAGCGGGGGAAGACCCCCAGACAGAAGTAAATGCAAACCCCCACTTAGGCTGAAACAGGTTTGGAGCCTTGCAGTCATCCTTCCATCACAGGAACAGCAAAACAAACACAGGTTATCTTGATTAAGGTGAGTCACGGAGAGCGGTACAAGTTGCAGGAAGTCAGGGGAACTTCAATATGAAGGGTGTCAAATACCAACTTCTGCTTTGCCAGCGAGGCATTTCCATTAGCTACGGCAGAAGTGGGGAAGAAGAACCTCTT
Organism: Psilopsiagon aymara; assembly: GCA_024733675.1. Lineage (NCBI taxonomy): Eukaryota > Metazoa > Chordata > Aves > Psittaciformes > Psittacidae > Psilopsiagon > Psilopsiagon aymara. Next base: position 28,391 of record JANRGW010002630.1, on the reverse strand, counting down.
CATACACACGTGTGCCTTCTACAAGCTGGTATTCACAAAGCTAGTGAAGTTTTGATCCAAAACACACGTACAGGCTGGCTGATCGCTAGCTGCCATGTGCAGAGCACTCTGGCCCCAGGCTGTAGTGTGCATTATTTGCATTACCCGGTCCCTCTCTGAAAAAGCCTCTGTTTTATTTGCTAGTTCCCTACAGTCCAGTTTGTGAAATGAAAAGTAAAATACGAATAACTTACCCTCATAAAAACCTTGGAGTTGTAACTCTGGCTATTAGTTACCTTTTGAGACATTGGTATCCCACTAGTTTTCTGCTACACTTCTTTAAAATAGCCTATTATGAGATTTGTATTGAAAAATCAATCAGGAAGAGCTGCAGGTGGTCCTGGCCTCCTTTTGTGTTCCCAGGCTCATCAGTCAATCTGAACCAAAGCACTTGCAGCCTGCACCATGCAAATCCTGGCTGCGCTGTGCCACAAGTCCCAAAGACAATGATATCGCTCATCCAGCTCCGAGCGGGATTTGTCGAAGGAAAAAGCACTGCGATTTCTTTTAACTGTTATTTCAGTGGCTACACTAAAACATGAGCACTGTCCCCACAGCAACACTGAAATGAAGAGAATAAGAACAGGTTTTCAGTCACACCACTCCAGCAGCAGTGCTTTTTCTAACCAAGCTTTCAGCAGTCAGAAATGGGAAGGATTCTAGACACAGAGTCTGCAATTCAAGTCCGAAATATCTCTGTTAGCAGCAGCAATGAAAAGAAGAAAAAAGCCCACAAAATTCCTCCACTTGAAGCACAACCTCAAAACATATGCTTCCAATCCTGGAAATCTTTGGGAGACTCAGTGTGCTAAACAGCTGCAGCCAAGCTTGGAGTGAACACTGCAAATAAATGCTAATGAGATGCTTGTAGATCCTGAACAAATTGATTTACTGAGATCTTGTCGAGTGTCTCCTATCAAGGGTCTGTCAGAGTAAACAACCAAATCCTTACAAACACAAGTGACTATTCATTACAACTGGAGCAAGAGCTTTAATTCAGGCAGATAAAAAAGTGCCACACACAGACAGGCACATGTCATTTAATAACTAAATTCATCCCTCTGAAACCACCATTAGGTTTTCCTGTGAGGGAAGCAGTGAAGGGTACAGGTTAAAACAAAGGCATGGTTTAACTCACCAGAAATTACAGATCAGTTGGCAATGCTACAACTACATTTAAGCACCCAGAAAACAGTTATCAATCTAAGAACTGCCCACACATAAAGCTTTAGAACCAGCCTAGGAAACCAGATGTATAGTGAGTTTCTATTCATGCATCAAACTGCTTTACTACACATTGGTTTAGCACAACTTGCACGTGTAACCTACATCTTGCAAATCCAATAGGTAGTAAACCCATTCTCTTAAAAAGAATCTTATGGTTTGTAAGATTACATATAAAGGAAAGTTTCATAGGAAATGAAGTAACACTTCAGCAGCTAGGGATCACAACAAAAAAATGCATGTTTCAAATTCAGTGAAACTTAGATGAGTGCACAGCATTGAAACTGCTCAACATGGAAAACTCCAGGATTCCTTTTTGGCTGGTTACCTATAAAACATGAACGTTTAACAACCTTAAACACCTTAGAGTGACAGGCACGGAAGGTGGTAACGCATTCTCTGATCAGGCACAGCCGGAGAGTTTCATTACAGAACCATAGACTGAGAGAGTGAAGTTGTCAAAAGCAGGACAGAAATCCAGTCCCAGTTTATTTACACCAATGGCCTTTGGGGAGGTAACCACAAAAATACTCGGTAGGAAAAGCAAAGAAATGCAAAACCCATCACTCCCTTCACCCTTTCACTCTCCACAATTCCACTTAATGAATCCTGGCAGCTTTTAAGGGAAAATCAAATCAGTCTCCGGCTCCTACTCAAGCAGGAGCAGCCTCAGCCCTACACTGCAGCCCACGCCTGTGCCTGGAAGCTGACCTGCAGAAGACCCTCGTGAAAGGCTCATGTACTCTACTACTACTTTGCAGCTCTTCACAGAGCAGGCACTCACAGGGAAGCATCTCCTCCTTCCCAGAGGAAGGGCACCACTGCGGGGGTTTTTCTGTACCACAGATCCCCATCACTGACATCTCTCGATCACTTCCACAAAGCAGAACACCAGTTGATGCTGAGAGAGCAAATTCCCTTTGAATTAAATGAAACCAGTCCTTCAAGGCGTCAGATTCTCCGTTAGGGCTAAGAGAGCTCACTCAAAATCAAGTTCAAGTCTCCAGACTTTCAGTGCTCCTCATTTTAAGCAATATAAAGTGATTTCAGCGGTTTTTGTAGCAATTAGGAGAAACCCAAGGGTTTCCCCAAAGAGGCCCAAACCTCCCAAGTGAATGACAAATGCAGTTCTAGCAACTGCACACTGCAAAGAGGAAAAAAGAAACCTGTCACAGGAACTCTCCTCTAGGAAAAATAAGAGTTCCTACTGTTCTGTGGGCAAGAGATGCTTGTCAGGAAGGTTCCTGCCCACGTTCCATCATGTTCCTGTGAAGGTGCAGCACTGCCATGTTATGACTTGCTTCTGCATTATTCTCCTTTGTGCTAGTTTTGAAGCACAGACTACAATAAGCCAGTAACTCCCTGCCCTCTTTGAGACAGTGATGGACAGAAACAAAAGAGAACTTTCTAAACATGAGCCATTTACAGACTCAGTGCAAGGATGCTGAAATAATCAGGAAGCTCCTTCAAGCACTTCACAAGCCTGAAGTGCAACACAGATAACACAACACAACAGGATGTGCCCTTTGTGAGAAGCACTCAGTTGTTCTGCAAAATACATATTTGAGGGGGATTACTGTAATTGATGTCCCCATTCCACCCCCAAATGTTGGGCTTAGAAAGATCAACTCACTGTTACAGGCCACCCACAATTTCTGTATACTGTGGCCTGACCAGATGTACACAGGTTTACCATTTTGGGGGCTTCTGATAAGCTGAAAAACATATGGGGAAGCAGTTATACCGATACGCACTACCCAAAACACTCAAGGCAACAGAAACAAACCCCAGCGACCTTCTGGCAGCGGCTCCCATCAGCTCCTGCAGGCAGGACTTTCAGGAGTCGTCTTATTTTTGAGACAGGCAAGATGGAGAGAGCAAGGAGAGAGAGGCCAGCGTCAAACCAGGAGAAAACATTTAAGTCTCAACCTACAGCAGTAGTCAAAATGAAAACCAACTTTGAATGAAAATGGCAAAGGAAACCTAAAAGCATGTGAACTGACAGTTACAGTCCTTCATACAAAACCTGACCCAGCTCAGAGCAGTATTCCATCTCCAAGAAAGGAAACAAAACACCACAAAGAGGATGAATTCAGAGACTAAAGGTGCTAAGAGCAAAGTCTGCTGTATAAAATCAGGGCACCATTTAATTTCAGAAGCAAGTTCTGCTCTCCTCCATTCTTCCTGGCTGAGAGTTGTCTCAGCACATACCTGGGCCAGTAAGACATCATAAACTCATGAGATGTGTGCCAGTTCCTACTGGAAAAGGTTACTACTTTAAGCTGTTTAAAATAATCAGTCTTCCCACTGGACAATTATCTCCTTTTCTCCAGGTGTGAGCAGAAATGGAAGAGGCTGTAAAGAGAAGCAGAGCTTGTATTTATTGTCAACACAGAAGCCTTCCTGCAGCTACGAACCAAAAATGCCCTTGTTTGCTGGTATTAGGTTTTCCCCTTCACCTGCTGTATCTGGTGAATTCATCTGTTCCTCTTTCGTCCCATTTTCACAGCACTGATGGAATGGCCCAGATCTGAAGCTATGCAGCACAAGCAACAGCTAGAATACTGCAACTGCCTCGGTCTGTCTTCAACTGTGATCAAAGACGAGAGGTAAGAAATGGTGGCTTGGGAAACAGACGTGTCAAACCCATTAAAAGTAAGCAAGCCAGCCTGTGTTCTTCGTACAATCCCTACAATATTAACTGAAATAACTATCCCAAAGGCCACTAATGAGCTTTTCAGATGTAGTTTTATGCTCTGGAAAATCAGTAGAATTGTTGAACAGTTGAAAAGAGACCAGAAGGGATTAGAAGATGATCCCAAGCCAAGTAATCGGGTTTGGCTTTTATTTCTTCTCTTTAAAAATCTCTGGGAAAGAGACTAAAATTTAAACATAAACAGAGAAAACACTATTGAAGATAAAACTTTGAGTATTCCATCTGAAGTTACAAACATTCATAATGGTACCAAGAGAGTTCAAGAGGGTTTTGTCAGTCAAATAGAGGTTAAGCTGTGGAACTTCAGAAACTGAAAGGCCAATCAGATCAGGAAAGATCAGCAATAAGCTTTGGGTGGTAGGAGCTTCAACACTGGCGGTCTGCATACTGTACTTCCACCCTCCACAGAACAGTAATGGTATTTTAACCATATATAATGCAACTGCTGGATCTGGATCAACAACACCACACCATGCCCAAGAGAAAACCTATTCCGTTACTCCAGAGTGCAAAGTGAAGGCTCCTGGGAGCTTCCCTTCCCCAGAATCCCATTTACCTTCCCAAAAAGTCTCACTGAACAAGCTGAAACTGTCATTTAACCAAATGCAACAAAACCCACAAAGGATTTCTTTTTAATCTCCAAATACACAAGTGCTCTTAAGCAAGTGATCTGGAAAGCCAGGGATCGCTAATACAAACAGCACTCATTTTTCACATCTGGGAAATAAGTGTTCTTGAAGGCTGAGCATTTTGCAAAATACAGTACCTCTGCAATGCTGCAGTTGAAAGTTAACCCAGCACCAGCTTGGAAAACAGTCCTGGAAGTCACATTTTAGCTGTTTCCAAAGCCAAGTTTGCCTTCCCCAGGAGAAAACCTGTTCTCTAAACTCAGGCTAATGTGTACCTGAAAGATATGCATACATGGGAGTCCTCCAAACCACCCCAACACTTAAAACTCCATTTGTAGCTCCTTTTCTATCATCTGAACCACTTCAGTACGTTGCTTTGTGCTTTAAGTGGGCTACAATAAATACCATCCCACACCAGCATGTAAGTGTTTGATATGGAAAGTATGCTTCCAATCGCACTGGCCTATTTCTCTCTTTTCTTCCAGGTACAGTGCAGTCACATACAGCTCCAACTTTCTCTCCTGCATTTCAGACTGGCCCCTTCTTTTGTTCCTGCAAGACAAGAACTCCTAAGAGCCCATAACCAGTTCTTCCAGAGCAGTGCTCCGCAGCAGCATGCACCGTAGAAATGGTTTGAAGTTGAAGGGGGGCTCATTCTAATTTGTGTCTTCAGGGAAAACTTGAATAAAAGCCACTGATGTGCTATGTAGGAAGCCACAAGAGCAGAGACAGAACGCCCAGATGTTCACACTGCCCACAAAAACACTGGCATTTTTTCTAAAGATGGGGATTTAGCCTATCCTAAACTCTATTATACAGTTTCAATGACCTTCCCATGTCTTATCCTTTCAATGTTTAACTCTTTAGACGTTAACCATAAGCTCTTTGGCAGAGACATCATGTGTGTACATACAGGACCACACTTGACTCGAGTCTCAATCACAATTCTTACACATAACTCCAACACATCATTTGGTTTTCCTGAGAAGGAGAGGGCACCAATGTGAGAACAGCAATGTTTCAGTAGGGTTAGCCCACGGATAATTCTGACACCCAGACTCTTGCTTTCTCCCTTGTAACCCAGCATCCCCTGAGCTGCAGAAGAGTTGCTGCTCAAGCTGTGCGAGAGGAAATGCACTGCGCAGCATCCAGCGACTTTGTAAAGCATTCCCACAGGTAGCATGCAAAACACCAGGTACTTCCAGCAAACAAGTTTCTTTTCATCCTAGTCTAGATTTCAAAGCTGTTTCAAATCCACCATGTTATTACTACCAATCACTGGAAATGCACTTCATGCTTTTAAAGACACTGTACGTTAAGCACTGCTTCAAGCCTGAAAGGTTCAGATGGAACAGCTTCATTTCAGACCTACGCAGCATCAATCTCCTGTGATACCCATTCAACACAACTGGCACAACCTTCTCGCCTCCCAACAAAAGCATTACAGCAGCCTAAGGAAATGTGCAATCTGCTGGCAAGGGAGGTGATGGCAACTGCAGCCGATAGCCTTACTCATTTTATAGCCCCTGCTAACCAATTTCTCACCCCTTACTCATGGGAGTTCTCTTGCCCGCATTTGACACCAAGAGACATCGGTGACAACACCTCAGAAAGGGCACCAAATAAAATGTTTATTTGCCACTGAGACAAAAAGACGTTTCAACGTTTTTAATGAAGAATGTAACAAAGACATTCCGCATCCTTTCTGCAACACCACCTTTGAGAACACCAGCACTATTCTGCACAAAACCCAAGCAACCATGAAAATAACCAAATCATTTAGGTTGGGAAAGACATTTGAGACCATGGAGGCCAACCACCACCCCAGCACCACCAAGTCTACCCCTAGCCCATGTCACTAAGGGCCACATACTGCAGAGCTGCCAGTACAAATGGGAAGCATGGCCACAACTCCCTCTGCAGACAGAACATCACAAATTTAACATGAACTATGCATTCTACTGTTGATGTGGGTAAGAACTTATTAGAAGTCTCTACTCAGATAAGCACATTCAGTGTAGGCTGAACTCACAACAGCTGAAGCCTACAGAAGTGAGTGATGTAGGAAATCCCACCAAAGGACCAAGTATTTACTGAGGAAACTAGAAGACAACTCAAAAGCAGTAATTACTTGCACAGAATAATGCCATGAAACATTAGAATGCATTTCAGTTCCTTGCGCTGCCTCTGTCTTCCAGCTTCCATTAGACATTTTGTGTTTTGAAGACAAGTCATTGAGCACTTCACTGGATGACCAAGTGTGGAAAGCTGCCCACCACGGACACTCCTCTGATCACACCTGGAAGATTCTCCAGGATGTATCTGCAACCCCAGAACATGCTGCGGCGTAGAGGCTTGCGACTGCTTTTGGGAAGCAGTCATATGCAAACCCTGTGACTGCTGGTAAACAAGCTCTGAACGCAACAACCGCATAAAGCTGGTGGTGTATCAACAGTTCACATTTCCAGCTATGCAAATGAAGGAGTGACACTCCTCTGCTCTGATATGGCACAGCAGTGTACTAATAAACAAGAAACACTCCTTACAGAAGAGAACCTGCACAGTGTGCCACAACAGCTCCTGCATTTGCAAAATACAGGACTCCATGAATGGAGAGGTGTACAAACAGTCACATAGAAGGAAGCAGAAAAATAAAAGCATGACAACAGCCAAAAGCTTGACTCTTGTTTATGTGCATGCATTTCAGAGTTGCCTCTACTCTGGATAAGAAAACACAGATAACAGCACACTGGTCAAGACCTACAGTTCAGTTTCCAGCAATAGCAATGGCAGCATCATCTCCCCTTCTCCTACCCAAATGAAAACACCAAAACCTGACCATTCTCTGCCTCATTCCCCTTGCATCCCTCCCATATCTACATACAACTGTCAGATAGAAACTGTAAGGGGTAAATCACTGCTTAGACCTCTGCTGCCCCTGTCCTTCACCAACACACCTGACCCCTTCCCAAGTCTGATGCCTGTCTCCAGCCTCCTGCGGCAGCAAGCTCCAGGAGTTCTGTCCCCGCAGTGCAACATGGTTCTCTCTGTACTGTGTTTTTAACTGAGCTATTGGTTGCACCAAGTAACTCATCACTGCGGCACCTCAGGATCTGGTGACCAGCAATGTGCACACACCTCACCCCCTGTTCCAGCCTCAGCCTCCTCTGCCCCAGACAGAGCACTCACAGCTTTCAACCTTCATCAGCGTGCCTGGCTGCCCCTGCGCGCTGAGCTGATGACACCAGAGAACAGCTACCACGGCTCCACAAGCTGTAACTGCAGCTCTGGCACAGCAGCGTGCAGGTTGGATTGTTTCTCCTGTCGAAGCTTTACGCACACTGAAATTACGCTGACATTCATCTGCTGCCTCTTCCTCACTTGCTTGATGCTGTGAGGTCCTTGGGTAGCCCCTGGCCACCAGCACACCCCAGAACGAGCCTGACCCACCCTGGGCCCATTTCACTGCACAAGAACACAGCAGAAGACAACTCTGCCTGTATTTACCTCTACCACGTTTTCACAGCAGTTGAACATACCAAATCAAAACACTTACAGTGGTTTGCACTGGGTTCTGCATGGCGGAAGTACAGCAAAGTTTTACAGGAGAGTATTTTCTGTTCTGAACCCCAACACATGTATGCACAAGCTGATACCCACTTCGACCATGTTTTCTGCTCTCAATCACTACGGAAATCAGTTTTAAAAAGCTACAGTAAATAACATGTTATGCCCAAGGCAAAAATCCTTAAGACAAACTAACAAGCAAATGCTTTCAAATCACAGCAACTCCCTTTTAGGGCCATCACAGCAATTCAGTATTGACACTATTTTCTTTTATAGAACTTAAAACAAATTATAGTGACAAGTCATAATACTATTTAATACTAATACTAATATAATAAATATATATAATACTATATTATAATAATATATTATATACATATAATAAATATATATAATACTAATTATACATAACACACGCGCTATTGAGATGAGCTAGATGTCTCAAAGCCCTCATTTCAGCCAGGAAGCCCTAGAGCTTTGCCATTCCTTCCCATCAGCAAGACTGATACTGCTACTCCTCATTAGCTGTCCTTGCAAAAGGGTAGATACTTCCAAACATCTTGGCTATCTCTGCAAAGGCATGAGCTCCCCATCCACCTGCACAGTGTGGTGCTCGCAGCATTTCAGTGCCTGAAATAAAGTGTCTGTGGAATAAAGTTGGACACTTTCAGGAGCTCAGTCTTTGACCTGAAGAGAAGTGCTTATTCCCCATCACATGCCCAGAAGCATGGTTAAGCCCATAATAACAAGTCCAGAACATTTAAAACAGAGTCATGGTGGAGAGTAACAGTACCACAGAATTAACCTGCTCATACACATAGGTGTCTTTACCTCCCAGATCATTGCTAAAATGAGAGAGACAACATAATTTCACGCTTTCTTCACATTATAAAGCAAAGACATTCTTGAAACATAATGCAATACGAATGCGACAGAAGCAATCAACACCACAGGCTTGGGGGATTTAGAGGTTTAGGTGTTTGGCTTGTGCGTTTGTTTCATTCTGTCATGAAACAAAGCTCTCAGAACTCCAAAATTACCTAGTTGGAAGCTACTGCTTCATACATATATCAAAATACCACAGCTTATACCTTACATACAGCACACAACCTGAAGTGACAGCCTAAACCCCAGCCTTCATTGACACAGAACGCACCACGAATCCTTGCAAATAAGACCTCCCTACAGTATTTAACAGTAGTGAGAGATTTTATGCACCTTGGGTTTGAAACCAACAGTTCTAAAATGCAAAATGATTCCTTGAAAATTAAAATGTAACTTAGTATGCAGCAATTTTACTCGATTTAAGCCACGGAAGAGAATTTTTAAGTGAAGCTGCATTAATTCCCGAACACAGAAAATGAACACCATATGAATAATTGATTGATGACTTTTGCTTCATGTCAGCAGCTTTGCTGGACAAAGTGATATTTATGAAGTCCCCCAGCACACCAAGTTACAGATGGGCAAAGAAACTGCAGGATAACATCACTACCTCTGCAGAATGATACCTCAGGTACATAGGTGTTACGGGTGGTTTCCAAACATGAGTTACACAAAGCCAAAACTCATGGGGCTGGAAGAGGATAGCAATGAGCTTATCCCAAGGAAGTTGGTCCCTTTCAAACCACTGATAAATAAAATCAGGATCTTTTGCACACAACAGGTTTTACAGGAGGGCATTATCATTTTGAGTGGATTGCAAGCTCTGCTTCAAGCACACCCCTGCAAGCCAGATTCAAAATACCAAACTACAGTAAGCTGTACTGCTGATCACTCAGAATCTGAGTGCTACTACAACAACTTACCTATAACCAATATAAAACTTAACTTCAGATCTACTCTGCAGTAGATTCTCTGAATTTCTTCCCCATATCTGATGCAGAACAGCTAAACTTCTGATACGGGGAATATGAAGTTCTGCATCATTCCGATATGGGGAATATGAAGTTCTGCATCAGATATAGCTTGCTACATATCTGATGCAAACTACAACCACACTGCACTAAGCACAAAGCAGCTCTCTGCCAGAGGCAGGACGCTGAGAACATCCAAACAAACGGAGAAAGCAACACAGAGATACCAATTTCATCTTTTACCCAAAGTGGGCTCTCTGTGCAGAGCCTGACCGCTGTTTCCAGAGCACAGGTTTTCTTTACAGAGAAAACTCACACAAAACACTACCATGCAATGCCTGGGGCTTCAAAAATACGGCTCACATCTACAGAAAGAACAAATTTAATGTTTGTCCCCACTCACAGGGGCTATAGGGAAAATAATGTCTCAGACTGCAGCCGCTTTGGATTAGGCTCGTCTTGTCAATAATTACTAGAGCTTTGTGGTGCAAAGCATAGCGACAAGGTGGATTAACCAAAATCCCCTCTGCTACACCACCACCTTTTTTTACCCATGTTGAACACACATGCACACAACTGTTAAAAAGGACAATATTTATGCCCTTAATATTGGGGGGTTGGTGTCCTCCTTGAATTTAAAGAAATGCTTTATAAACCAATGCTTTTTGGTAACAATTCAATCCATCAAACTCACAGCAAATACCATCATCTTACCGAAGAGCTTTATCGCACAAGTTCTTTTCAAGTCTTAGAGATTTCAGGATCCTAATGCACCAAGCAAAAAGCAGCAAACAAAGAACAACAATGCTACTCTAGCAGCTGGGGCACTGTGCTCCATTAGCCTCAAAAACAACAGATGAAACAGTATTGGACCCTCTGTACATGAGCTTACAGCCATCCTCCACCCATAGATTATGCATTCCACTAGAACAGTTACGAATGACAAAAGCTTGCACTACAGCTGGAATTGTGACTCGTTGAGATGGATATGATGAGCCACAGATAGCACTTTTGTACTCCCTGTATTTTTATATTGCTGCAACTGCAAGTCTAAGCACTCGAGGTGCCACATCTGCAAATGGCTTGGAAGTAAAAAAAGCAGTGTGCAAATTAGAGCCTTTTAAAAATTGTTTTAACAATTGAATGCAGCAAACAACGAAATAAAATGCAGAAATCCAATCAGCTGCAGCCTAGACTGACTTACATGCAAGAGCATTTCTCTTCAATCAAAGCCCTCTCCCAGATAAATCTGGTTTGTCCACTGTGCGATCTTCATGACATGACCTGATTTCTTTTGAGATCAATGCTCATCAGGAGAATTAACACAAATTTCTATCCCAAAACATGAGAAAAATCACTAACTCTGCACACTTTTTGTCAATTTTCAACTCAGACCCTTCATTTTACCATGTCTTCAATTGCTGTAGCCCTCAGTTTTTGCCTTAGAGCAACCAGCTGCACTTGGTCAATGCCCACATATTGATTTTGGGAAAGATGCTTGCAGCTTCAGGCAGTACAAGAGACACCGTGTGGTAGTCACGGATCGTGTGTGCAACCATTACAAAGTGATTCCTAAAAGTCCAGTTTTTTGCCTTCTTCAAAGCAGGTGCTCAGAGTATTTTTTGTTATTTTCCTAAATAAAGGCAGCTTTTTTGTGAAGAGTGGAACAAATTTAGATAAGGAGAGCTCTGGTCCTTGTGGCTGGGCAAAGGCATCAACTTTATTACTCCATCCCATATTTAAATAAACACCAGTTTCAACACATCTCTATTGTAATCCCGAAAGCTGACAAGTGACAGACTACATAACTCTGGCTGCGTTATCCATTCCTTCACTCAGTGACTACTCCACCACTACTCTAAACAGAGGTTTCCTTCCCCTCAGCAGCACCTACAAGAGCAAGGTGCAAGCCTGGACCTCTTTAGACATCATGCTCCTGGCAAACAAGGAATGAACCAATTCTCCTTGTTATTCTCAGGAAAACTGAACTTAGGCAGCAAAGAGGGTGGTGAACTGATAAAGACAGTTAAAGGCAAGTAATTCGTGTTCTTCATCTCAGCAAATATCTACAACTCCATACAAAGAGAACTGTTCATATATGATCTGATGGAAAGCCATTATTTCAAGGAGACTCACAGGAGAGATCGTTTCACAGGAGAGATCCTTTAAAAGACCTGCACCACTTCTGGGCATTTTAGTTAGTGAATTATGCTGTACATAAACAGTTAAAAGTAACTGAATAGATGAGCTCAGAGGAAGCGACTGCTGTTGCTCAAGGTTTTACAGAGCACACCTTTAAGGGAGAAAGGGATCCCTGCTGATCCCAACACAGACATCCTACGAAATACTGCTGCTTGAGGAGGCAGTCGCATGGACTCTTCTGACACAGAGAGTCCTGAATGCCTTCAAACAAACTACAACCACCATTAAGAGGAGATTCCAGAGAAATGGCATAAAGCTGGGAGAAAAACTAAACTCCTACATAGGAACAGGCAGAAAATAGAAGCTCTTTAGGGAAAAATATTTGGAAGCCTGTTAGTGGTCACTTCATCCTCATGGAAAGCTTCTCATAGATGTCACTGATGATGGCACTGTTGGGAACTCAATGCATGGCCAACCTCAAGCACAGCAGTAATTTATAGTAAATCCTTTGTAGCACATAGTCCTACCCATACACCATTGGAGCTGGTTGTTTGAACACAGCTAGATCCTACATTTAAGGTTTCCCTTTAGGCTGAAATCTGTCTTTTCATTCTAAAGCTCTACCCAAACTACATTTTGTCAATATTTATTAGACTAACAGTTTAATAAATCAAATTCTTTTTTCTTCTCCATTTGCTTATGCATACGGAGGTTTTACCAACAAAATCTGCTACAACATTGGTTCATGCAAGCTTTATGCTGGAAGAGCCAGCGTGCTGCAAAACCATTCAATACATAACCACAAGGGCCACATCAAAGTAATTTAGCATAACCAGAAAACATGCCAAGTCGAATTAAACCCCAATCCTTTCATTAGTGCATGGGGAATTCTATTTGTGCCCAGGCATCCTCTACTTCAAAATTACCAAAAATAGTCTTTACAAAGTTTGCTGCCCATTTTCTTAGAGCTTGATTGGCACCGGCACTGTTGTTACAGCGCCCAATATATCTTGTGTGTGTAACACAGCCAAGATGTAAGTCACATAAGGATACCAGAACCAGCACAGGCCAACCCTGTGCACCAGCAGGGTCAAGAGAAACAAAGTGTTTCCATGAAGCTTAGGGACAGGAAGCTCAGTGTGTTCCCCGGAGCCTTTGCTGCGATGCAGCAGCTACTCAAGATGGCACAAGCACAAGGTAGCCTCTCTCAACTTACTGTCAGCTTCTGCTGGACAGGGGTTTTCCTTTCCCGATCAGTAGAAATGGGCATCAGCTCTTGAATTCTCCAACCCCAGGCTCAACACATCACGAGCTCAATCTAAACAGAGGGAACTCCAAAAATAATTGGTAATCCAAAGGGAACCATGACTACAGCGTGGTAAGAACACTCTCCCATGTCCCCACACTTCTCAGGTGAGCTCAGGACAGTTGAAGTCCCAACAGCAGACCTCCTACTGCCTTCTGCCCGCTGCATCTGTCTTCCTTTTCTTTGAGCAGGTTGCACAGACCTATGTTCATTCACATAGGAAATTTCAGCCCCCACAGAAAACAGCTGGACTACACATCACACTAATTTTATCAGCAAACATAGTTTCTTTCCCTAAAATGCAGCGTCTCAGAGAGCTGAGTGGAACATGCTTGGCACATTTATAACTGTGACAGGCACACTATGTCCCCAGCTTGGGACTGCGTGAGGATTCTCACAGCAGCCAGCCCTTGACTACAGGACAGAGCCATGCAAAGATGAATCCATACTTTAAGTGCAAACAGACTAATGATCACATTTGCAGGCCTTCCTCACATGTCCTCCTCAAGAGGGTTAACAAACACACCTCCTGTAAAAAACAACCAAAACAGTTCAAGAAACAATTACAGTTAAGATACATCAGAACCTTCTCACACACAGACTAGAGCGCTATCTAAACATCAGCGATGTGACAGAAGTGCCCAGCATTTGAAATCAATGGAACTATTGCAGCAGCTGCATGAAAACCATCATTGCCAACAAAGAGAAGGCATCGATGCGTGATATGGACCAAAAGAAAGGGCAGGTGGGTTTTGGTAAGCACAGGAGTTCTCAGCTATGTCTCACTCATTCTGGAGCACAATTACCTTCTCTGAGGAGTATCTTGCAGGAATAGCAGCACAATTCTGAAGACAAGCATTTCCTGCACTGACACAAAGAACTGCCAATACCGGAACTTGTAGAACTCTTCCTAATTGAAGTCTTTTCAAACCTCTTCTTGAGGACACCACAATTCTTTTGGCTTTAAGACATTATTAAAAACGTGAATTTTAAACTGTCCTCATGAGGCTCTTCTAACTCTTGCACAGCAGAAATCTATAAACATCGGATCAAATTCCAGCACCACTTCTTACATTATTAATTCTAGAATAAAACCGCTTCCAAAGTTCTTTTCCTTTATCAAATTACTTTCTAAACCCCAGAGAGGGGCAGGGAGGGACGAGATGAACCCTGCACATTCAAGCTTAAGTACCGCTTACACAGCACTGAGCCTGAAGGTCTCTGTTTGGATACTGCTCAGTTTGCCGCTGCCCGAACATACTTTACCACAAGTCCTGCAAAGTTTCCAGCGTCCACAGGAAGATGTGCAGAAGGAAGGAAACGAAACACATTAAGCAACCTTTGAGAGTTCATTAATGATGTCCTTAGTTTTCTTTTCTCCTCAGAAGAACATCAGTTTAATCACACCCCAATTAGTTCAGTTCAAGCAAGCACAGCAGCTACTGCACAGGAAGAACAAATTGAGGCTTGCTAGCTCATTCTGCAAGCTGCTGCAATGTCTAAACCCACTGAGAGGCCAAAGCTACTCAAGAACCTGCCGAAAACCATGCTCAAACTGTATTTTAGCTGAGCAGTGACAACCAGCTGTATGTCAGAGATGGAAACAGCAAACAAGCCCAAAATCCTTCTGCCCACCAAACATCAGTCTTTCTCATATCATTTCTAGCTGCTTTTAAGTAAACAAGGCTGCGTTTGCACATGTGCATATATGTGTGTGCATATACACACACACACACACATATATATACACACACACAGGGAATCCCTACTTGGAGAAAGCCCTGAGTCTCTATTTGCCAATTTTAAGCAAATTTGACAGAGGTGATTTCAAAGAGGTCCCACAAATTAATTAAAAGCCACAATCAAATCAAGAAGGCAGATTTACTGCTCTCGAGAGGAATGAGTCAAACTTTTGAGACCATCAGAGAATCTGCACACTACTCCAATGCTAATTACAAGTATATTGGAAGAATTATTCATTGCATTGCTTGCAGAATTACTAATTAGTTCCCTCCTTGCTCCCAGATTTGTGTTGTAGAAGCAAAACAAAGCAAGGGGAACACTGAACGCTACTCTGCACCTGTGAACACACACCTGTAGCCCCACAGCAGGAGCACGGCTCGCAGGCGTGCAGCACACGTGCTGATGTAAGTCTATCACACTGCCTCCTGATGAGCGGGACAGCAAGTGTGCAGCCTGCAGCTGGCTAGGACAGCTTCCTCCCCTGCCTTCAGACAGCACCCTCCCATATTCCTGTTGAAGGTGTTATCTACAGCTCGCTGCATTTACAGCTCAACTTGTAGAAGATCTTTAATCAACACCAAACACAGTTGTCCTCTCCCACCCAAGGCAGAAGGTGACAAAGGAATGGCAACTGAGTACAACTTCTCTCACCAGCTTGGCCAGCTTCCAGCATCACTCTGAACTTGCACTGACTTTCAAAGCAACTACTGGATAAAGCCCTTGCCACAAAGACAGAACTTCAATCTGTGAAGCATCACTACAGCAACACTCCTCTGGGATAATGCAGATCTCGTGGCACAAGTGCACCAGACACAGTATCCTCTTGAACAGTAGCTACAGATTTGCTCCTAGGAGGAGAATCCCCAAACTAACTCTGACCACATGTAAAGATAGTCAATCTGTCTTACTCCATGTGGCCCACCACAAGTTTGGCTCTCTCTGTGTTGTGGCATCTCATCAAGTCGGACTAAGCTTCAGGGAGAGAAGAGAGAAGATGAAGCAGCTGGTTAGGGTTCTTAGTAGCAGTCTGTGCAGCAGCAATGGGCAGCAGGAAACAACCCTGAAGCAGACTACAACATTAACATGACAAATGTGGCTCTCCGCAGCTTCTCTCAATAACCTTCTGTTGGAGTCTTTCAGTAATACAAGTTAAGAGCATCTGTACCAAACAGTAGAAGTGCTGCCACAAAAACTTTCTCCTTCACATCCTGAAAACTACAGGAATTTCTCAAATTTTCTCCATTCCCCTCAAGAACATTCTCAAATTCAAGAGACATTTCTATGTGTGATCAGATTTAGGACAAATCTGAACTGAAATGGGCTCGAGTTTCAAATCAGCCTTGTTCAAATGCTAGAAAAAGCTACTTGTCGTCTACATTATGACAAGGAAGGAAGAGAGGCTGCTTTCTGTAATGCTTGCTCGCACTTAGCTGACCAATCATCATTCCACCTGAGAGTACATACCTGCTTGCTGACAGTTCTCATTTACATGGACAAAACCCGAAGAAATCACAGCTACTGTAACAGCCAAAGAACAAGCTTTAATCATCTAAAAATGTCTTTATCCTCACAGAGTTCTGTTCGCCACAAAAAGAGAACCATAAACGTTATTAAGTCACACGAAAGACACTCCCTGCTTTTAAATCCAATCTGATGTAGTGAGGTTAACACACACCGCAACAGCAGTGCGGCAGCACAGCGCCTCTCATCCTGCATCACATCAACCAGGCCTGGCTGGTAGGTGAGAGCCAGGGAAGGGGGGAAATAACAAACAAACCCCACATTATGTCACCCTGTGACATAAGTGTTACTAGAGAAAACACTATACAGGCGGCAACTGCTGGGCTGTTTTCAGATGAGCTTCAGTTCAACTAGGGAAAACAAGGGGGGCCCCTAGCCAGCTAGATGGTAACACACATACAGAAATTCATCTTCCTCCATGGCTCCTTCTCAGGCCTGCCTCTCTTGTTACACTTCCTTTATTTCCTTTCTATTCAACCTGCTTTTCCCCAAACAGAAGTACAGGGAAGCTGACAAGATGGCATTCAAAAATCAAACTGGATCAACAGGAAAACAATGAGAATTGGATCCAACTCTATCAGCATGGCCCATTGCAAAGGACTGCCATGCACCATTCTTCTCAGGGTGGGCAAAAACATGTCAACAGCCCAAGCTCTAACAGCACTGGGTATCACACATCTGACATCAGCCTATGAATGTTTCCTATTACTGAAGGAAAGGGCATTTTAGCAAGCCCTGTGGCATGCACGTTCTGATGCCTGAGCGCTTCACAAAGTCAGCAGACAGAAGCAGAAGTCTGTGTTTCCTAATAACTTCCTGGATATTTTACAATTGCTTCCTCTCAGGAAGTTTATTCAGTCTTTGCAGCTCCAACACCAACAATCCTCGTTGAGAGCTGGGCTGTCCAAGAATATTAAAAGCACATTCCTACAATTCAGGCGCGGACCTGGTTCTGGCTCACTAACAATAGGTTTTTCTTTTGATCAAACTTATTGCTGAGAGGAAGGAGAGAAAGAACAAACTGAGCAGGGAATGCCCAATGTCTCACCCTTTTATAGCCCACCTGTAACCAGCACGATCTCCGATCGTCCTTGGAAAAGCAAACTGGGAGACAAATCTGAAAGAACTAATACACAGTAAATCACCACAAGCGGGGGGGAGGGGGAAGGATTTCTTTCACAGTGCATTTAACCTAAGGCTTCTTAATGCTCCAGATCTCTATTTTCCCTTCATCTTTAAGGTAATAAATAATTCCTTCCAAAACAGTAACGTGCCTAACCATGCAACACCCCCCTTTTGTTCCATTTTTACACAGTAAAACTTTGCCTGCAACTGATCTTACTGCATAGCCTATATTCCATCAGCCTTACTTTCCACAGAAGTGCTGTACTTGAAGCTAAGAAATAGGTCAGCACAACGTTTAAGTGAGGATTTTGTCAGGCAGGGGCCTCCATGTGCTCAGTCAGACCAAAGGAAGGGAAAAAAAGACAATCTATTAATCCTGTTGTTCTGAAGAACAAGAAAACAGTTTCATTGTGCCATTCGAAACCCCAGTTGTTTTGAAAGCATTTTACTTATACAAACCTTGCCCCCCAAAGCCAGGCTGACAATTTTCAAGATGACACCAAGTAATTACAACACCAAACTTGAACTGCTGGACCGAGAAGAATACTTTATGCATATCACCAATCATATTGCTCAGAATCCATCTGCATTCATTTTTCCATATTGTTACATTAGAAAGATTTATTACATACAATTATTTAGTATCAGTGCCAAGCTGCTTTTCTCAAGAAGTAACTTGAATACTGTAAACACATGGGAAACTTGTTTGGGGGGGGGGGTTAAACACTATGCAGTAAATGCTCTTTGACATGGAAGTTTCCCCTGCTCTGCACTGTGAAGATCTGTTGAACAAAAGTGTCGATAGCTGGTGAGCTGAACAGCTTTGATCACAAGGTTCTATGATCTCAGCCTCTCACATGCACTTCTTCACTTACAGACTGGAGCAGAAGAAACAGTGGCCCTGGCTTTTGTGCTCCTTCTTGACATCTGAAGGTCTCACTTGCATTGCATTCTTGCACTAGCATATGCCTGACATCTGCCAGGATCCAGCTGGTCACTTAAACTCTACTTCCAGTGCTTATCGAGTGACATCCCACTCCTACTTACAGGAACCTTTTAAATGTCAGGCTTGTACTGCCAGAGTGTTTAACTGTGCTTTAATACAAATGTTGGGTTTAAAGTGAGCAAAACTTTAAATATCTAGCTTTTTAAAGAAAAAACAAAAAAAAAAAAAAAAAAACCAGCTTTAAATGCTACCCTGTGTTTAAAGCATATTTTAGCCACCCTCCCAGAAAATAGATAGATGAAATAAAATATACGGGAGTTCACAGGTCAGGAACTGCTTGGAAATGAGATGTCAGATTTTGTAAAAAGGGAGCACAGTGATAATTTCTAACAATTTATTTTCCCTTCTTGTTATTAGTAACCAAATCCACAAGGGAAAACCATCCTCGCTGGAAGTACTGCAGCAAATAACTGAAGTATTTCGCCATAGATGTTACCCATACCCGCAGTCTCCTTCGCACGTTCATCAGTTCGATTAACTCTGCCTCAGGATGAAGACTGCTCATCACTTCTGCAGCACTTGACATGTCAAAGGTCTTTAACAACCTTCACTAGCTACTGG
Organism: Psilopsiagon aymara; assembly: GCA_024733675.1. Classification (NCBI taxonomy): domain Eukaryota; kingdom Metazoa; phylum Chordata; class Aves; order Psittaciformes; family Psittacidae; genus Psilopsiagon; species Psilopsiagon aymara. The sequence goes on along the minus strand of JANRGW010002630.1, from coordinate 8,956 downwards.
TAACAAGATTATCCTTTAGTCCCGCTTCTGAATCCTACAAACGGCAGCTCCACCATCAGCTTTTCACAAAGCAATGTGTAGCAAATGTGGGCAGCAGGGAGATTCTGCTAAAACAGCACTAGGAAGGCAACACATCATTACTACAGCCCACTTGCAATCATGAAGGAGGAGAGGCACTAACTTACGTCTCTGTTCTCCATTCAGAGCAATTAAGCACTGAGTCTTGTTGCAGCTGGCTAACTGAACACAACACACCAAGCGCACCTGAACAAGCAACTGAGAAACAGGACAGAGGCAATGAGAGAAAAATGAGATTTTAAAGAGAATGCACAAGCAGAAATTCTGCGCCCAGAGCTCTTAACATGGGACAGATTAATGGAAACTACCCAAGTTGCACTCTAAGCCTGGAAGTGGCTAAGCAGGGAGCAGAAGGAACATTAGTGCCAAGTTTCAGTAATCGACTGGGTATGCTTGCACACTCTATCTTTCCCCTCAAACTACATTTTGCCTGCATATGGTTACTCTTTCTGCCACTTTTCAAGTGATGTATTCTCTTCAGAAGGAGAATTAAGTCTTATTTTGATCAAATATTTAGGATCTTTCAGACATTAAAAGCCACAGATTACAAAGAAGGAAGGACAAAAAAGGAAAGTAAGATTAAAATTGAAGATAAGCCACCAATATTGAAGTCAGGAACGAACAAACAACTAGCAAAACAAGATTCAAAGGACCAAAAGGCTTATCTGCCTTCCTTGCAACGTCTGGCTCCTTACTGCTAACGACTACTGCGAAGATTTGAACCACACAGGAGCTGATGAAAGGGATGTGAATATAGGTCAGCAAAAGCCTTTTGGACCCAGTCACAGACACTAATTAGATCACTTTCAGTTATTAAAAACAGAGAATTGAAAATCCCTCCCAACGAAGGGTCTGCCCCTCGGAACATTTGGAATGTTCTCTTTTCTCTAATTGTCAGTGGTCTTTGCTTTCAAAGCAGCTGGCTGCTGCCCCAGCTCTCAAACTGTCACCAGAACACACAAAACACATCGGTGACCACACCAAGCAAACAGAACACTGAGCAATACTCGCAGCAACGCACAAAGACCAGGGTCTCTTAAATATGGTTTCAAGATCAAAAAGATTCCTTCGTTTCCCTAGGAGAACACTGACTGGTTTGTCTGACACTGCCAAAACCCACAAGGCCAAGAAAAAAACCCCAACCCCCTGACTTTGCTCCCCCCTGGAGCACACAGTATAGCTCAGTTCATACAGGGCTCCTTGTACCAGCTTGTTTCTGCCTTCTCTTCTGTGGAACAAGCCTTTATGTCTCCGTAGTGGAAAAACCCACTGGTTTATATCCTTCTGGAGATGTATGCAGCCAATTAAACTGTAAAATAATACCTGTTTCAAAGTCTAAGTCAAAGGAACGATACATTCCTGGCCTGGGCCCAGAGCCAAGGAGGTCACCTTACACCCTACGATCACATGGGAACACTCAGGTTTTGGAGTTTCCTATTTTGATTTCCATATAAAGTAAAAGTGGAGGCTGAAAGGCTGAAATGTTGAGCATGCTTTGCACACAAATTGTGCTTGTTTCTCAAGCGATAAAGTTCATATTCTGAGGAACAAGAAAAGACAGTGCAAGAGTTCACAGCGATTGCAAGCTATTCAGAAAGACTCTGGCAAGTGACAATTTTTAGTCATGAATAAACTATTATGTGACCAGACTATATGCATAAGAATGGCATCATCTGCACAAAACAACAGTGAAACACCACATTACAATAAAATCCACTTGTCAAAGTAACAAGCCAAGGAGATTTATTTCCATATGACAGCTGTTATGAGAAGACTGACACATTTTAGTTTAATTTCTAGTTCTCTTCAAAATAAACAGCACGGATGCAAAGTGCCTCCTGCCACCAGCAACAGCTCCCAGGGACAGGGCACACGCAGGCGAGCACAGCATCCAACCAGTTGCCAATGCAGTTCCATGTCTCCAGAACGCCTTTAAATTCATCAACCAAAGTACGTAAAGGTCTGCCAGAAAAATACAGCTCAAAAACCTGCTGAAGAAAACAAGGGCACAGGAGAACCAACAAGTGAGGATTTGCCAGCGTGACCCAGTGTCATCAGCCTCACCATCAAGCCTTGGCCAAAGCTGAATAAGGTGGTACTGGAGCCCCGACGGCAGCCCCTGCTTCCACCGGCGTTACTTGGGTCAGACTCCTGCAGACAACACTCAACAACTACACCTTTACACAACATTCAGGGAACTCAATAATGCCCCAAATAACTTCCATATTTTGGAAGGGAAGCAAGAAGCATGGCTTAAACAGCAGGACCTAACTGCTGCTCCCAACACACACCTCCTCCATTCCCAGCCTTATGGAACAGTGCAACCAAGGGATCTGACCAGCACCTTTTCACCTAGCCTTTATCAGAACAGCAATCACACTTTAACTTAAGCTGTGCTGTTCTACTCTCTAAGCTCTGGCCAGTGAGGGCCAGCAGCCTCCCAGCACCCTGGGCCCCACACACACATACCCTCCCAGGAAACCTTGATTTCCCCTGGAGGACCAGCTCCGAGAGCATGAGGGTTTCATACTTGCTGAGGCTCCACAAGGCGAGTTCATCTGTACCGCTCCACAGCAAGACACAAGGACACTTTGTAAGCTCTTTTTAAGTAGATTTCTGTGCTGACATCATGCTTTATATCCACATTCAAATCTGTATGCATGGCACCCTCGATCTCAGATCAGTGCAGATTAAAAATGCATCCTGAAGTTCTCGTGCCACGTTGATTTTTGGATGGATGCTACAAGCCCATTCTCCAAAATGAGTACTTACATATTTTTGTGACATCTGTCTGATAGAAGCTGTTGAGTCCAATTCTGAATTAGTGAAGTGAACATAATTACAGTGCTTCCTCTGGAGGTTTAAGACACAAGCAGCTAGCTGGGCTGCATTCCCACAAACAGCTCCAGTTTAGTATGTTAAGAACTATAATTTAACCCACATGAAAAACCCCTCCAATGACTATATACATTTAGTAAGTTTAATTACTTTGTCGGATCCATCCCATGCCACAGAACTAATATCTACATAGAGGACGCTTCTCTACCCATTTCTTACAATAATGCCCCAAGAACCCAGGAAAGCCATAGATAAGTATTAAAATCAATTCTTGGCACAAAAAAACTTCTTTATATTGATTAGCTCGTCAGAAAGCAGCTTTCATAGAATGAATTGACTTACTATTGGCATCATTAAGATCTATCAATGAGATTCATACCATTTTTCAGGCAACGGATACATCCAAGGGCTACAACGTTGACTAATGTGTGGATAAACACCATCAAGAATGCACAGCTACATTTCCACCTAACTTGCCCATAGCCCTGTATTTTACAATGTTCCAGAATAATGTTTTAACTGTTTAACCTCAGACATCAAAAAAGTAAATCTGTAGATTTAAGTCATGCATGAAATCAATTGTGTTGACAGAAATACAATTTGAGGCTATTTACTTCTTAGAGGCTTTTCCACATTTGTTTTTAGGTTAATGAAATTCACTTAGTAATATACATACATAGGATATGTATCATTTCTTGCCAAGAAGTAAACTCAGGAGCTGGATCTTTGTATAAATCTACAAGGCAGCTTTTCACCATGAAAACGTTCCCAGTGCAAGTGTGAATGAAGAACAATAACCACCTAGAAAAGCTGCCACAACACATTATGAAAAGCTTTGTCTTTGACAGCCATCACGTTGGCAGGAGCAGTTTAAGCTCTCGGTCTTTCCAGAATTTATCACTGCTAAAAATTGCTATCATTTCATTACAACCATGACCCAAAGCTGGTATCAGAGGCACAGCAGGGCAAAAGTGGCTTCAGGTAGTGGTTAGATGTAATCCTGGTCCTCAGTGCCCACAGTCAGAGAAAGGCATTTAATTCCTTGAGCAAATAAAGCTGTGTAAACTCAGCCTTCATCTTCACCACGAGACAAGGGTGCTGTGCTTTGTGCAAATCACTGCTCACCCTGGCAAGGAAAAACCTGCTGAGCTCCAGCCACTTCTTCCCCGATGCAGGGGAGCACAGCAGCCTCTCCCCATCACAGCTCAATTCTCGCTGCTGCTGCTGCCTAACGGCTTTTCCAGCCCCCTGCTGCGGCCTCAGACATTCCTCTGCTCTGTCAAGCAATGAAAATATCAGCAACAGGACTGCAGCAAGCCTCAGAGAGAAAGGCTGGCTCCCTCACATCCAAAGGAGCACGGACACCTTTTGGGGTTCACACCCTTTTTGGGGTGGTGACTCTAAACTACAACCATTAATGGCTTTTTCTTTTTATTTGAGCTCCAGATAAATTACAACCTCTAAAAATTCTGTGCTACTTTTGCAGCATTAAAAGGCCTCACACTCCCACAGGATGCAACCAAAGTTCGTACATGCTCCTTAAGCAAGGCAGACTCTGCTCTTGCACTAATATGGACTGGGAAAAGAAAGAGAGAACAAGCAAAATTAGAAAGCAAGACTTCCCTTCTCATTTCGATTCTTGCTGCAGGCACAGCCAGCTACTCCACTGTTCTTCTATTCAGCCTCATACCAGAGTGGTCAAGGGTTAAAGTGGTTTAAAGAAAAGCCTTAAGAAAGGAAAAACATTTTTCCTACAAGGAGGAACAAGAGGAACACTTGAGGGAGGCTCTGAGCACCACGCTAACTGAAAGAAAACAATCCCGAGGAAGGAGGCCTCTCTCCAGTGTTCAGGTTTGGGGTTTACATTCACCTCCTCAGCCAAGTAAATGTATCTAAATAAAATTACTCAGGCAGCTTGGCTTCCAGGCCACATTATGGTAGGAAGATTCTCATGATTATACTGCTGTTCGCATATTTCAAAACCCTTCCAATGCTGACTTGAAAAGCTCATCGTTGGCAGCTAGGAGGAGTGCCAATGCTCTCCTCTGCAGGGCTCTCCCCAGCCCTCAGGAGCCCATTCACCTGGCAGCTCCAGCCCCGCACAGAGCCCCGTGGCTTTGCAGGGAGCCATAAAGCAAATACAACCATCTCCTCCAAAACCAAGCTGTACCTCTGGGACTTCATCAAGTGAAATCCTACAAATACGAAGGATGCACACTTTAATGTCACATTAGCATTAAAGATACACAAATTGTAAGTTTTTGTGACTGCAGATAGAAAGCTCAGTCTGCAAATCCAGTGAAGGAGGAACAAACACCTCACCCACATAAAATCCAAAGCTCAGCACGATGTGTTACTCGTTCCCGCTCCAATTTGCGCAGAAAAGAGGAAGATACTAGAAGATCTGTCAAATTTTTGTCCTACTTTCATCTAACAGGGATTGTTAACTACAAGACTTGCATGCATTTCCCTAATCGATGAGTCTTGTGGATGACACAAACCAGGCTATGTCCACATTCCGGAAATGTAGTCTGAAGATCTTTATTCTTGTACACCAAAAATCATGGAGCAGCTTCCAAAGGATCTTATGGGATATCACAGCCATGCTCAAAAATACCTCCAAGGTAGCAGGAGAGATCCTCAAAATTTCACAAGCTCAATGTAAAATGACCGTCCTATCCACGAGAGCAGCTCAGACTCTCCTTGGTAGCCCTGGTCTCATTTACAGTCAAGTATATTTGCATGAAGAATGATGCCAGATGTCACAAAGGTTCTAAACAGGCTCCCACAATAAACACTTTTATTGTTTTCTGGGAAGCAAAGTTTGAAGGTGCAAACCCATGTAACACAGTAATTAAAACAGGTCCAGGCCCAGCTTTACAGAGACAAAAATGCTGAGATGACAAAGACACTTAACACAGAAATACACTTCTAATGTCATCAAGAAGCTGCGAAACCCAGCTAGTAGTAAGTGCGGAGGCAGGAGCTGGCAGACTGCACTACAGAGTTTACACAAAGCGGAGGGGTGGGAGGAGCTAACCTAGAGAAACAGCAGCCACCTCCCCCAGCACAGTTTAGTAAAGCAACGGCTCCACATCAATGCGCACATCTCATGCCTCTGCGGGAAGTTACGAACTTCAGCTTTCTGGTACACCAAATCACTTGTAAATGCAATGCCATCCAGTTGCTTTTGTGCGGCATCCAAAGCCTGCTAAGGAAAGGAATACTCAGAGACTACATTTATGAGCTATTTTTGCCAAATTCTGACATCATGTTAATCTGGTTTCAAGTCATGCATGTGCTCATTGGTTTACTGAAACACGGACCAGTTACGAGTACAAAATTAGAGGGTTTGGCTTTTTAAAAGTTGATTTTTGCCCAATCGGGCTAATCCAAGCTCCTGCTTTCATGTCTCCTTGTTTGTAGTGCACAGCAATGCGCCTGCAGAGGACATCAAGAGTTATTTTCTTCCATCAGTCTTTCCTCCACACGCGAATTGAAAGACCTGAGAAGACATTTTTTGTCCTAAAAACGTTTAGGTAATGCCACCTCAAAATCAAATTACTTCTATACAGACACCACTGAGAGCTGCATTATAGCGCTGGAAGAGTATATAAGCAATTACAGAGCAAGCATGGGTGCATCTATTCAAACTGCTATAAGAGACTGCATAAATGTAACAGTTATCATAAAAGGTAGAAGAATGAATTAAATGTGGATCTGCTTTTACAGTGGTACTCAGGTTATCACTTGGTCAATGTCCAAGCTCCTTCCATCCTTTCTTAGGATGAATTTTCCAAACAATGAAGCAAAAGGTGCTCGTGTTACCAGAATTCACAAATGCCACCTAGAAAAACCGTAACAGCCTCCACAACCACAAAACCAGCACAGATCTAACAACAGCAATAGTTTTGCTGATATATAATACAATATTATATAATATATATATTTCCCACCCACACAGCACCTCTGGAAACCCGAATAAGGATTAAGTCCTGTTTCTGAAACCACTAACAAGAATGTTGTAAAAACAACCGACACAGCAACACCACTAAGGACACTTTCCTGGGCACCAGGGTACAGATTATTGCCACATTCTGCCATTGTCTCCCAGGTCTTTCGAGTAACAACATGATCTCTACCCTTCAGTCTTCCATACATCTGTGCTAACAGGTAATGCTGCACAATAACCATTCAGCTGTGGAGGAGGAATTACAATGCATGAACAAGCCTCTCCCCAGTTGAAACCAAAGTCTACCATGTTTTCTGATGCTACCAGACAATGTTAAACCTGCCTGAACTCCCTGAGTGCATTTCATATCTAAAACCACTTCTTGATTTTGTTCTATGAGAAGAGTCACACAGTTTTTAAAAAGCACATGAATTGCCCATCTTTGGGCTACAGAAACAAACCATCAACTCAACCTACTATCCACTTCCCCTTCTTAATACAACTGACATGCAACAAGACAGCACAAGACACAAGAAACTAGATGCTAGTGACACAGGTAGTTCACCAAATGTGCTGTGATTTGTGGTTCAGATCACAAATTAAATCCAGCTGCTTTGTATCCCAAGGGAATCGTACAGACCAGTGAATCCAGCTTCGCATCTGGTCATAATCCAACAGGGCACCTGATACCACCCATAGCTGTGAGGCAGAATCTACAAAGGCCAATTCTGATCTTGGTTTTGTTTTTTATTGAAATGAACACCATCACTCCACCACACCCCCTCCTCCAAAAGCCCCCTTAACCAACAGCCCTCAGTGCGCAGGGTAAGAATGACAAAGTTACTCACATTACAGGAACTAAACTAGATTTAAGCAAACAGAATGCTCCACACGTTAATCTGTAATCATAACAGAAACAATAAGTTGAGTCTTTCAAATCTTTCTGCCTAAACAGGAGTGATTCGTTCACAGGTTTCTTAAAGATACCACAAGACAGAAATAAAGGCAAAAATCTGGTTACAGGTCATTTTAGTTTGAATAAATAAGCTAAGGACATGCTTGAAAATGCTACACTAAAGTAATAAAGCCTATGCCTGACAAATGTGAATGCAAAGATGAAGCTCCAAAGCATCAGCTCAGCCTCTGCTACAGAGCCATGACCAGTGGCACCTCCACAGCAAGTTCAAGGAGAGCAAAAGGGGACAGATCAAAATGCACATGTAGACCAGATCTACGACAGACAGATCCTGTCAGCAACCGTAACACTGGCTTTTTTCCCTTTAGATTGATTTCTGCAGTAGAATGAAAAGCTGATAACAATAAATAAACCAACTGGAAAACACTACCTGAGAAAAGTAACACTTCACATTTGGGGCAGATATGGCTGTCACCATGAGGACAAGATCCTCCAACCGAGTTGAACCAGAAACAGCCTTTAACTAGCACTACCTAGAAGGCAGAATATATCAGATCCCGCTTTGGACGCGTTTGATGACTGGGTTCTTGTCATTCCATGTTCAGAAACTGTCCTCTCCCTCCCCAAAAGCCTCAAATTTTAAAGATGCAAACCTCCATTCACATGCTGCAGTGCTACCTTGCAGATTCCATCTCCGTATTTTAGACTAGGTCTACAATATTTACATCACCTATGAGGAGTACCACTTGTCTATACTCAAAGATGACAAACTGAGAGGTGAGGAACACCGATTTACCCACAATAAGCCTGTTTGGTAGTTTTAAAACACTTAGCCTTGTGGAACAGAAGTGCAATATGAAACTTGTAGCTTTATTTCCACTTTGAACCAGTTAAACAAATGAGATTTTTTTTTTTTGGGGGGGGGGGGAAGCAAACCAGAAGTCATTAAAACTAAATTGAGAATTCATTATTAATCTAAAGATGACTTTTTCACAAAGCCTTTTAGTAGCAAATTCTTTTTAAAATAATAATGCTTTCTGATTAAATTTTAGTCTATAGAACTGAAATCAGCATGCTGCAAAACATCATAATATTAAAGATGGTGACATAAGACACAAGGTTTATTTCACTTACAGTACTTTTTGTGCTCAAACACAAAGGCAATCTCTGCC
>JANRGW010002627.1:0-14227 GCA_024733675.1 Psilopsiagon aymara | reverse complement strand
CAAGTCAAAAACACAGTGCTGCACCAACTACTAAGAAGGAGAAAAATGACTGCTACTGCTGAACCCATGACACCAACCAAACAAATGAGGGTGTTCCTACGCTCATGGAAGAAATCTGATGTTTTATAATGTGAAAAGCAAAGGTGCTCAGCTCCAATCTGAGCAAGCACTAGGGAAGCTCTGGGTGGCAGCAGGATGTTTGAGGTTTTACTCCCCCCAGGTGCATGCCTGAGAATGTGCAGAGGGGCATAAAGTAGCTGCTGGGGGTTGCTTGGTACTGTCAGCTTTACTGGGGGTTTCTGGCTGATATAAATGAAGGGACAAACCATGTTGAGCAAGTGATTTATAGCAGGCTGGAGTCCAGCAGGGTGATTATATCTAGCACTTGAGGAAAGCAGAGGGTATGGAAATAAATGTGTCAGAAATATAATTAAATGTTTTGTGCTGCTGCTGCTTGCTGTATAATTACAAACATCAACATCAGGTGCCTGCAGGGAGGGAACAATGAACAAAGCTGCGTTTGAGAACTTACTTCTTGCTCCATAGGAATTCCCCAGCTCTTCTCATACCTCACAGTCCTGCTGGATTTCTTTTTAATTGAAAGGGAACAATGAAAGGTTTTCTTTAGCACAAAGCAGATTTATTCAAATCTATATGGGGTTTTTTTCCTCCCTAAAAGGGTAAACAACAAATGAAAACTCCAACCTGAAAACAAACTGTCAGCTATGGTGAAGATGTAACTTAACATCTGTTACTTGTGTTGGGATTATTTGCCATGGCTTTAACCTGAGCAGTGAATTTGGATACCAAACTTGAAAAGCCGTCCTTGCTGAATGCAGAGAAGTGATGCTGCAGTTCTGAATACTGAATTAGATGATGAGCTGAGCAGTGACTTGAAAGTAACACACCTGGAAGTCCAGTCACAAACACTTGAATGATCTTATTCTAAGGTCTTTGCTATACTATGAATAAAAACCAGTTTTGGTAATTTAGTGATTCAGAAAGAGACCGACACAGTCAATAAGTGAAGACAAGATTAAGGCTTTTGGATGTCTTTTTTTTTAATGCCTTTCTCTTCATTGTCTATCATCTATGTTTGTAATTCAGCAGCCACCCTGTTTTTCTGTATGCAGATAATTTCTGTTGCTGTTCTGAGTTTCCGGACATGCTGTAATGAATGGTACTCATCTGGAATTCAGGCAAATGAAAACGCAGCTTTTGTGTAACCCAAGCTCATCCACACCCAGGATCCATCAGGTTTTTTAAAGTGTTTTTTGTGACAGTGGACAAGCACAGACCCCAGGTTTTGAGAGCAGCCTTTTAGTTATTCAGAGTTGGGATCTTGGTTAAATTAACCATAGCCACTACACCTCCAGTATTTTGTATATTTGGCTGAATCTTCTGCGAATCTGCCTTTGCTATTGTCCTTGCAATAAAGATTTGTGATTATGCACTGTAAATATTTGACCAAAATGTATGTTTTGCACTCTACATCGACCTGAATAAGGAGTTCAGTAAAACTGGGATCTGGTCAAAGTTTATGAAGATCCAGAACAAAGTATTATTTGTACTGTTCATGATTGCTGAAGCTGCGACTTTATGGAAAGTTGGAAAAATCTTTGTTTAAATCCAAAATTAAACAGAAATGCAGCACACATACCCATGACATTTGAATGGCAATTAGTGCTTCCCAGTGGCACATTACCTGGAGTTCTGCATGAACAGTGGTTTACGTTATAGGTTATAGCTCATTAAAGTCATGGAGATGTGTATGTATAGATTCCATATGCTAAGTTTTAATGCTATCGTGTACAGGATTTAAACTGGAGATTGAAGGGTGAGCAGGTCATGAGATTCTGCACTTAAATTTCTCAGTGTTTAAGGCAGAACAGGCAGGTTTGTATTTCTCTAACGTGGGCATTTTTTTCTGCAAAGTGTTTGCCAAGTTGTCCTGTATTGAAGGAGAGGATCTGGGGATAAATGAGATGCTTTAGCCAGCAGTATATTGGTTGTGACTTTTATGGTTCATCTGCTGGCTTACTCTTAGGGCACTGTCATTATTTTACTTCTTAACGAGTGATTCTAAAAGGGTGCATGGACATCTTAAACTCTTCTCTTTCATCATCTTCTCTATGAAGAGAACAACCACGTCCTTGCAAACTGTTTTATTTTCTCCAGTAATCATTTGTAGCAATATTTTGTGCTTTCAAAATATGCTTTTAAGGTGTCAGTTTTGCTACGACACCTTTTGATTCACTTTTGCAGCTGCACTTACTGAATCCTTCAATGGACAAAAAATGTTAGCTTCAGTACTAATTGTGTTGTTAGTACCCTGTATGCTTACTGGTACCTCAAGCATGACTTCTGTACATCACACAGACAGATAGACTTACTGTACTAATAAAAAAATACATTGAAGTTATGTCCCTTTTCAGATCCTTTAGTCACAAGAGACAATGTAGTCAGAATGTGAAAATTAATATGCAGCCCTCATATATTTCTAACTGATATTGTTCAGGTATTAATACTTAATCGTTACTATTTGCTAATGTAAACACCATTGGGACTGGTTTGGTAGGACATGAGCTTCCCTTTACCTATAATAAAAGAAGTATTACTACAATGTGTAAAATACCCTACAGGTTAAATGGCTAAATGGGCTATTGCTACTCAGCTGATCTGCTTGGTGAGTAGGATTATTGTATCTGATGTTTGCTTTTCTTCCTAACTCATTGAAATATCAAAACTAGCTGGATTAAAACACTCATTTTTAGCATTCATTAAGTCTGACAGGAGTTGTGTAGCTGCTGAATTAAGGCAGCATAATTAGCTGCTGCTTAATGCTTGAGAACATAACCCTCCTTTAGAAAAGCAAGTTGAAAAGCACGTCCCACAGCATGTTTGTGTGTTTAAAAGAGGTAATAGAAATCATCTTCTTCTGTGATTTTCTCCCCCCACATTTACATCCTAAGTGCCTTTATGCTTTTGCGGTGCTTGTATTTGTTCCTATAATGAAAGAGTTATTGTAATTCAGCTGTATGAAATTAAGGGATAGACTCTGCTTCTCAGAAATTACATGACCCACTCTTTGAAAACAAACAAAACTGAGAAATATTTACCTTGAAACCAACTGAGGAATGCTATTCTTAAGCCTCCAGATTTTTGGCTAGAAAATCAAGGTTTCATCCAATGAAGCTCAAACTGTAACAGTAGAAAGGTCATGGGCATTGAATCTGTGGGGGAAATTGAGGACATCAGCTATTCTGGAAAGGAATATATACAGAATCACAAGGAGAAAAAAGAGATAAGTGCGGAAACAAAGAAGATTGAAGGTCAGGCTGATCGTGCTTTCAGTGTAAAGAAAAAGATATTAGTGGCAGAGATTGGAACTTTCTGGAGACATAAGATTTAGAAGCCTTATAATGAAACATCAGTTCTTTACACTGCGAGCATGGAAATCCTTCTCGTAGATATTGTAGCGTCATCAAGAAAGGAGAGATTTAGACGTCAACATCTGGAACTTCAAAAGAACCTTTTAACTCTCTTTTTAAAGACACATCGGGGTAGCTTAGACTACAGGATATTTTAATCAAAAAGAAGATATTCCGACAGATGTTGAGCTTAGAGAACTTCCTGGCTTGGACCCTCTTCTCTTCTATAATGGGATCAACTGCTGCTACTTTACCTTAATATGGCGCACAACATGTGCCAGCTGTGTGATATACATGGTACAAGACGGTTTGGGGTTTTGTTGTTGCTTGAGGTAACAATTCCTGGTTTTAAGCAATGTATTCAACATCTTTTGATCAAAATGTGTGCTTTGTTATATTTTGAGGGGACTTCAGCCATTTTAGCTCAAGTTATATCTGTTCAGCTTAAACCGTCTGCATCATTTATATTGATACACCCAACCTGAAGTCTTTTTCCAGGTAATGCCAGCAAATCCCACGTTTTTTGAGCTGAAAATAAGGCCTTTAAGGGTGTTTCAGAGATGACATTTCAATGTTGGGTGGGGACTGTGTATGAACAGAATCATGCCCTTGAATTTAATGCATTTAGTCTAAAGGAACTTGCAAGAAGATGTCAACTGTTTGTCTTCTGAAAAGACAACAAACTGTTGTCACCACAGGGTTATAATGGATTGGAGGTCTCTTCATAAATATCAGCAGCTGTTTATTACAAACGCAGCCATCTGTGGTAGGATCTGCCTTGCATTTGTGTACCAGGCTACAATGGTTGGCTATTAAATGGTCAGAAATGATCCACAGTAACTCTACAGATTTTCCTTTTAAAGGAGAACAATGGCTAGTGCTGCAATGACCAGGGAATGGTAGATGTGCTCTAGAGCTGCCATTTCCTCATGTGGTCACTGAGAATGAAAATCCAGTTCCAAGAAACACTTCTTTTTAGTAAGTTTATTCTCAGGTTGAGAAAAACACATTCCGTGGAAATTGCCTCATGTCTGAACAAACTCTACCCCATCCCTTTGTAAGTAAAGGAAAGTAAGACTTGATTACATGTGAAGGCTCATCCCGAGTGAGGTTTTGAATGTTGCTAAATAATTACTATGGTTAGACATTAAGATTATTAACCAATTATGTGTGTTTTATGGTTGTAAGTTTGGTTTCAACAAAAAAGGTATTTTCTCATTGAATTGCTGTTGTTTTCCTTGAGGCCTAGCCCACCTTTCCAACTGATCATCTAATGCTAGCACCCGCTTCTGTTACACAAGTATGACATGGTTTTCAGCCCTGATAAATCTGATATTTAGACTCTGGTTATTTGTTAGAGTGTTTCTGAGTCTAAAGAGTTGTTCTGGGGAAGATCAGATACATTTCTCTTTATTCATTGTTGAAAGGAAGGAGGAATGTATATTCAGTTCTCTAGAAATTCAACCATAGTATTTTTCATTATGGTGATATCTGTGATAAGAAATAGTAAACTAAGACTGCTAACATACGGTATCTATAATACACAACTATAATTTTGCTATAACATGGAACTGAATTGAAAGTTATCTAATAAAATCATCCATTGAGTTCTCATCTTCTCAAGTCCTGAACCAAAAAGCTGAATGCCAATTGACTGTATATAAATAAAGCTTCATTGGAAAGGAACAGTTAATTGTACTTCAGCAGAAATAAATTTAAATGTTTTTTTCTCAATTGAATTTATTTACACCTTCAAGAATAAATAATTTTCCTTGTAATTTTAAAAGCTTTGAATTAACTGAAGGAGAGAAAATAAATGCAGAAAAGGCACCTTCTTGACAGCCTTGTCAATACATGTTTGGAGCTGACAACATGAGAAATTATGGTATCAACCTAAAAAATGAAAATCCTCAGGGCTCTGAAAACACGAGATGAAGACAATAACATCTGTATGCCAGAGCTGTGATATATGACTTGCCCAACCGTTATAGACTAATCGGTGACTGCTGCAGTCATGGCACTGTGTGTATGTTTAAAACTATATAGATATCAAAGTTATATTGTGTTCAGCAGGAAGAAAGAAGAATTGGTATCTGTTTCTTAAACTGGTTCCTTAGCATATAAGCACACATATCAAAAAAATCAGTTTTAAGAGAAATCTTAAAATTTTAACTTGCATGACACTGAAGCACAAGAGAATGTTAGTGGCCTTTTAGAAGTGTTCATCTTGTAGTTTAGAATGGTGCACATGCAGAACTGTGCAAAGGAAGTTAGCTTAGCTTGATGGAATTAAGAAACAATTTTGAATGTAGAAGTACAAGAAACTTTGCTATTAAAGAAGTGAATAAATGTAACTCTGCTGACAGCTTCCAGCTGAATTTTAAGTGTGCTGGCTTTGAGGGATTTCAAGTGAAAATGCAACATGGATCTGACTCTTTTTTGTTTGAAAACCAGGACTGTTGGGTTTATGTACAAGAGTGTAGGCATAGTCTGTGGTTTTATGTGGCAATGTTCTGTTTCACCAGGTCTCTGTGTTCATAGATTGTGCAAAGTTTGTAGGTGAGAAACTCCTACAAAAGGAGAGTTTCTTGAAATAAGTTTTGGCTGACTCAATGAAGGTGGGGAATAAAGGTTGTTCTCAAGTGTAGGTGGTGCATCTTCAACTCAGACTGATTCTGTCTGATCTCTATTCATTTTTTCTTTCTGACTCTAGGACTTCTGCTTATCTGCTTCTCATGACTGAGTTTCAGAAAGATGAAGAGATCTTGCTTCATGTCCAGGCAATACAGAGTGAAGGATATGATGCTGATTCAACAGGTTTCAAGTCCCTGCAGGTAATGTTGCTTCTTTCAGCAGTTTTGAAATCTGGTTTCATGATACTCCGTGGTTGAATCAGGATCACTGCTGTAGCCTTTTGGTGGGAATTGGAGAATGCTCTGTGAAGGGTAATGATGACACTGCAATGTCTTTGTTCTTTGGCCTCTTCTGGAAGAAAGGTCAGGCCAGGATTTGCCTGTTTTACTGGGATAGACCACAGATATCCCATGAAAATCTGAGGGAAGAAAACGATAACAGGTTTGAGGCCTTTGATCTGTAACATGGTCACTATGTGCATTGGGTAGTCCTATCTCAACATGCTTTCTGTATTTTCTTCATAGTCTCAGCAAACTCCTTCATGGATCTGTCCATCCATGATACTTTATAAATGAATATAAGCAATGTGCTGACTTTGTTTGCTCTAGTTTCAAATGTCAAACAAATTAACTTGAATGAAGGTCTTTCCTGAGATCTCTCTTGCATTTGACATTAGTAGTGAAGATGAGTGCAGTGTTTGTGTCCTTTTCCAGCTCTATAAATGTATAAGGTATGTGAAGGACATTATGGGCAGTGCAATGCCCCAGTATCAACTGCAAGGTTTTGGTGATTTAGGGTATGTCAGTGCCAGTGGTAAGGTCCTGGATTATTTTTCATTAGTGACAGCAATGTATGTGATGCAGTGATTTTAGCTTGTTGTTTCCCATGCATCTGTAGGTTCACAGTGTGTTTATGTGTGGTGTCTGGGGCTTTGGTGCCAGTTTTTCTCATTAGCATGTCCAGGTGGGCTGCGAGTGTTCCCTGATAAGCCCCTACATCTTGCATTTCTGTATCACCTTCTGTTCTTACGAAGCACAAAATGGTTTGCCAATTAGAGAGGATTTTTCCCAGTGGAATCAAATGCAGATGCAGTGCTGAAATGTATCTGGGAGAAAGGAGTTACTTCATCTATTGTGATGAGAAGGGAAAGCAAAATACTAGGACACGGGTTTCAGCCTTGAACTGCAACAGTCATTGTGCAGCTGCTGAGAGAAAATAGGAAAAAGCAATAATGACAGCTCATGAGATGAAACCTTCTAATGGCTTTTCTAGGTAGAGGATGCAATAAATAATAAAGAAAATAAAACTAATGCTTAGGGATTAGAGCATTAATGATGTGAGTGTTCACAGTGTGGCGTTTCAATGAGTACGGTCCTTCATATGTTGAATTCTTCAGTAAGTGTTGCTCTGTAATTTGTATGTTATTGCACTTGCACATTGTGTGGTCTCTGTAAAGTCACCATTAAAAATCGATCACTGCTGAACTTGGCCCTTTAAATACATAAAAATAAAATTGGCAACATTTGTCTCATGGCAACGGCTCTTGAGCACAGTGAGGGATGATCCAGAGGTCTGAAGGGACTCCTCTGTGTCACAACGCATGGAACATCCCTTGTGTGCGAGCTTTTGTGTTTCAGTTCTCTCAGGAAAGTGTTCCCCCCCATTCTAAAAGTTGGGTAGACACGAATATTTCTTAAAGGTATTGGCAATGAAGCTGAACCACATCGCTAGCATCGGTCTTGTCTGACCCAAAGTCAGTGCTTAATGACATTATCAGTGTCTTTGTCCTCCCCATGCTTTGCCAGTATGAAACAGCAGAAGGACAGGGCTCAGTGTTAATAGAAGCATTTGCTACCACCTTACTGTAGTTATTCTGAAGAACACAACACAAGAATAGTTACTACTGTTTTTGTTTCGCATTTGTTGCATTTTGCTGTCCTCTTTTTATTCTTACCCTTACATTTTCGCTTTTAAAATAACATTTCCATTTTCTCATAATGCTTTGTTTATCTTGCTGTTTGTGCATGTTATGAAAGCCTGTTCTGAGCTTTGAAGAACAGACCTCGGTATGTTTTGGTTTCTATTTTTTATATATTTTTTTACGCTATCTGATCTCGCTCAGCAAGCTCTTCGGTGTGCTTATCTTCATGCTCACTGCGGGGGGTGAGAAGCTGCAGAGGAAAATATGTAAGCAGTGAAATGGACTGGAAATGGAAAACAACTATTTGGAGGTGTGGCTTGGGCACAGGACTTGGTGTTTGGGGGAAATGGCTTCTTTGTGTAGCCCTATACTCGCCTCTGAAGTCCCCCTCGGGTTCCTCATCTAGAAAGGGTGATATGTCATGTCCAGGGCATTTGGAAAATTAGCATAGTTATCTGAATGTTAAATACTGTTACCTAAACATTGCTGGCAGTAGTTTGAGAGATCAGTTCCTGCTGGTCAGGCAGATTTAACAATTCCTATGGCACAGGGTAGGGATTAGGCTTCTTTCTCTGTATCCCTGGAGGTAGTGATGGGCAATAGTGCACTGTTCTAGCTGTGTCTGCTGTGAGTCTATCCAAAATGTTATCAGGGCTTCCATTACCGCAGTGTTGGAATTGTTGATGTGGTTGTTCTTCCTTGAGCCCTCCCCTATTGTGCTAAGGTTTTATCACATTTTTTTAGGTGTGAACAGGGATGTAAGAGAGGGCAGTGATTTGTCACAGGCTGCCGCCACAACCTCTGGTGGAACAACCGTCTCGCAAGCCCCATGCTGTGGGGAAGTTCCAGAAAGCTGATTACTTCTTCTCTTGAATGACCATATTTCCTCTTGCTGTGCTGTCGGCTTCTCATTCTGCTCAGTTCCCATTATAAATAACACTGCAAATGTGGAATATGTTAAGAGATGGCTTCTCTTGTTGAGCTCTATTCCCATGAATAATACTGATGGCTGTTGAGGCAAGTCAGCCCTTTCAGTTCATTTGTTTGCATGGCATATACCCTGAGTTCTCTTTTTTCCCCCTAGATTTTTCTTTCATCAAGATTTCTTTTTCTAAAATATTAATCATATTTGATCTTTCTGCATCTTGTAGGTTACTTTAAAGTTAAAGGGAAAATTGTGAATATTTTCTTCAGTGAATGTCTTGAATTAATGTCCTCCTCACCGTTAGAATGGGTAACAGAGGCTTATGTCAGTGTATTTATCTGTGTGATAACCCAGGTCCAGCACTTACTTTGTCTGCTATGTTTCTAAATATCAATTCGAAAATATATTCAAAGAGAACTTGATTTCCAGTGACTGTGCATAATAAATGGATATATGCTAAACATAATTACATATTTTAATGCATTAAAATGCAAGAATGATTTGGACTATTTCAGCAAAGCTCAGTGAGGAACTGTGGTAAATATCTGCGCTAATTGCCCCAGATTTAATTGTACCATTAAAGGCACGGGTGTTCATACTGTAGCAGTGTAATCTGGTTTTGGAAGAACTTAGACAAAGATAGCAAGTAATTGTAAGCTTTCTATAACCACAGTGTAATACCACTATGATATCCCTATTCTTGTGGGAAGTTGGTGCTTTCAAATGGTAGATATAGAGGAAAGGGTTCCTTTGTTTTCCTGAATTAGGCAGGAAATAATGTAGGGCCTAAATAACAGCCTGAGAAACACTGTTCTGAATTCTTCAGTCCTTTTTTGCATGGATTGAACTGGGAAGACTGATGTTTGGAAATGATGCACAGTTGTCAGCTGCACTGAGGAGAACCTGGTGAGTGTGAAGCCTCTGGGTGTGGGGTTATCCCAGTGTAGAGAGGAATTTGAGCTAGAGGCTATGTGGGATACAGAGAACTTCAGTGCTGAAGAGAGGTAACTTCAGTGCTGAAGAGAGGTATCTTCGGCCAAATCCAGCCAATGGCTGACAAAAGTATTTCAAAATGTTCTTTTCTATTACATGATACAAAACAAACACCATTTTGATGTAGTTCTGCATTTTAGTACTGCGCCACTACACGATAAAATAAGTGAAAGGGACTTTGTTTTCTGTGTTCTTTCTTCTGTTAAAGACCCATTCAAGGTCATAGTTTGAATAGAAAAGTAATTGGATTTGAGACACCATATGCTGTGAGGTGCTTCTGACATCCCTAATGAATGTTACATGGTGCTATTCTTCCACAGAAGTGTTGATATTAGCATTGGAATGACTATTGACATGAGAACTTTCATTAAGAGAAAGATCTCGAAGTCGGTCTTGTCTGACTTTTCTTGCTTTCATTTCATCATGATAAAATGCCCACTCCTGAAATGCAAAGGGGTTGCTCCCCCGGCTGAGCTCCAGCCTGTCACAATCACTCACTAAACTTTACTACCTCTTCACAATACCTTCTGATTCACAGTGACAAATCCTAGCCTAGAAAAGCAACCACCTTCCGTTGCTGGGTGTCTCTTGTTAGTCATTTCACAAGATTTATGGAGCTGCTTGCACAGAACCTTATTCCTGTGCTCTGTTTTGTAAATCAAATAAAGGGAAATTCTCTTAAAAGAAAATATATTTTTAAGGCTGCAAAGTTTGGGGAAGTTTCTTTGCTTTGTGTTTGTATCTTTCGGTCTTTTTTTGGCTTTGAGAAGCATGAAGATGATATCAAATATGTTCCCTTCTTCCTGTACCATCTAACTTTGAAGATTCCTTTATGTAAGGAACCTTAATATCATTTTTCATAGGACACATTCTTCTCTTGAATGCCCCAAGCAACTGTCATTAACTTGTTAAAATTTGTTATGAAACTGCAAGGAAATAATAAATATGAGGGAAAGAACCGGATGCTGTAATTCTGAGGTGTTAAAATTGAAGAAGTAATAAACCTATATAAAAAAACCACAGCCATGCAAACAAATACAATAACAAAGGAAACTGCTACAGCTTAAACAATATAACCTCATTCTTGCCTCCTAGATACTTGTTTTCTTTCTCACCTATTTTACATGGGAAGCAAGATCAGTTCTTTCTGAATCTCAGTGCAGCACCAAGTAGGTATAGATAGAGCTCAAACAGGTTTGCTGCTGCTGAGTGCAGGTTCTCTAAACTTGAGATGGTCCTGGATTTCCCGTGTCTTTTGTTTACATGGTTGTGTGCACTGCCTGTGAATGAAAATCATCCCTCAAAATTGAATATGTGGTCTATGCTATAGCAGAAGCACTTCTGTGCTGGAAAGCAAACTTGGTATGTGCATGTAAACACTATAACAGAGGTAAGGAGGACCAAGCTACTTTGCTTGTCCCTAATACCTGTTTTAGGTGTGTACAGTAGGACAGGCCACAGTAACTAGCTCATGTATTTTCCTTTCTGACCTAGCTGATATTGGGACTCGTGATGAAAACTAGCATGGATGTATTGAGGCAGGGAAACAAAAGGCATGTCATGTATTCCTAGTGTTGTACCCTGGCAATAGCAGTGGGTGTATCTCTGCTGTTTCGCTTGAGTTGCAGTGTAGCAACATAATGAATCACAACAGCACATCCATATATCAGCTTCTGGATGTGTTTCTGAGGGCCATGCAGTCAGGCTGCTGGAGAATTGCTCGCTTTCAGGCTTGCAGCCTTGGGCATTGCTCTGTGCAGATGAGCCTCCTGTGGAACATAACTCACACAAAAGCACAACAACCAGCCAGTTGCAAAGGCGGACTGGTAGCTTGCCATGGAACTGTTCTCAATCCTTGCTCAGGGAATTGAGCTTGCAGTTTGCCCTTAGTGTGAAGGTGGCCACTGTTTGCATGTGCAGTGGAAATCCAGACAGTGCTGTAACTGCTTTATCAGCCAGCCTCTAAAAGATAAATACTCTTTAAACAGAGCATGAGAAAAAAGGGCTCTAAATGGCTAGTGAGAAAAAAAATATCCCTGCCCTGGGAATAATTGTCTTGCTGTGCATGGAAAGTATGTGGGAATAGAAGAATCTGAAAGGCACACTAATAAACTAAAGAGCTGGCTGAGCTGTCCAAGCAAGAACGACACAGGAAGGGAATGGAGGCAGATGGGCTCTGAGCTGAAAGCCAACACCAGGGCTGTACACCCCCAAATGCCATTGCATTTCATGCATTGCCTGCCTGGCACAGTGTGATGAAAAACCAGGGCCAGAGCTGGAGGAGAGATCTGTAATAGAAAGAACCTCATTATGGGAAGACTGGGAGAATTTCACCTGCTTTATTTTATTCTTTCTCAACTGTATCAGCCCACCAAAGGGCAGAGCTGCATTGATGTCAACCCAGATCATTTAGAGTCCCTACAGAAACCTTACTTTAGGGTGGTAACAGCTACATCCTCTGACATTTCCCTGCTTACAGAAAAGTATGTTCCCTAAAAAGAATTTCTCCCTATTTGTAAGGGAAGTGACATGGCAGGAGGCAGGGGAAAAGTAAATCCCAAAATTTGAGAGCCAGAATGATGCTGCACCTGTAACATCATTTGTTCTGAATTATGCTGGGATTTGAGACATTTAAGAGCCCGAGTCCTGTTGGTCTATAAATTGGATCAAGCGATTTAAGATCTTGGAGATATTTGCTTTAGTATCTTCACAGGCTTTAAAGAGAGGCCGCATCGGACAATGAGACATCACTGCTTATGGTGTGGCAGAGTTTCAGTGACTTAGTTTTTGTCACAAGCATTTCAATTGGACATCTGTGGTGGAGGAATGCGGAATTCACTTGGATGAAACGTTTCTCAATGGACTTCCATTTCTGTAAAGCTTTCTGCAGCTCATAGAGCATATAAATAAATGTTCAGTGAATGAGGCCTCCATGGCGAAACTTTGGCATGAATGTCTGGAAATGTCACTGTTATTCATATTGCTGTCAAGTTTTAAATTATGCCTGAGAGAAGGCAGAAAGGTGAAATAAGAGTCAGGAAAACAACACTAAGGTGGAACAAAAATAGCATAAATAAACCTGAACTATCTGAAATGTGGAGTGCTTGGAATCCTGGCACTTGGGAGAAGTTTGGAGGTGAGGCACCTTCAGCAGCCCATTCTATGTGCCTTGTAAGACACAACCCTGATGCAGATGAGTCAGGGCGCAACAATTGTATTTACAGTGGTTCATAATTAAGCCCTTCATGATTTGTGCTTTGTTTGCTCTCCTTTCTCAGTTAATCCTATCATTGCTGTAATAAAAGTGAGGTCTGCTTTGCCCTTCGGACACTAGCTTTGCAAAGATGAAGTTCCAAGTAGCCTCCCCTTCAGCATAGGTGTGCAGCAGGGCAGTAAGTGATGGAGAACATGAGGTATTTCTGTCAGACTGATTTCTTTGTAGAACCCTGGAGTCAGGTTCACAAGCTGCCCAATGCAGCATCAAGGAGCCACATCCAGAGTGGCAGTCAAGGAATCAGGAAGGGCATTGTGAATGTGGCTCAGCACTGCCCTCCCTTGGTCGTTTGGACATATGCCCTGGATGCAAATCCCGGGATGCCTCAGAAAATGTGATCTCTTTGCTGGGTGTTGTCTGTCCCTTTGTGCTGGGAACAGCCACCCAAAGCGGAAGTTCATGGCCTTAACCTTCATTCTGGGGCAACTATTGTATTTGCAGCTGTAACTTTTTTTCCCCTTGGACTTACATTTGACTCTTTGTTCCCTTCCAGGATGGGACCATCTACCTAAATTCATAAACTGTGTATATTTTTCTTTCTATTTTTCTAATACTTCTAAGGGAATTTTGCTCTATTTAAGTACTAAGGGTTATTTTCCTGTCCTTGGAAGACTTATTATCCCATCTTTCATTTTCTCTTCAGAGTATGTGTTTGACACATCTTTAGTTATTAGAATAGAAGGCTGACACTGTAGGAAATAGAAAATGTTTGCCTGCATTAGTTTCACATTATAAATGGTTCTTGTTCTCTGCCACACAAATAGGCTCCTTGAATAATTTTACAGTATGCTGGTGAGAGCTGCAGTAAGCCATTTCCTAATAAATCAGCATCTCTTACACCAAACTCTCTCTGGTTTGTCAGCTGCTGGAGTGTCCTGGGTTCAGCAGTAGCGGTCATTTTTCTCCTTAGTAACTGGTGCAGTGCTGTGGTTTTGGCTTTCAGCCTGGGAACAGCACTGATAACACCAATGTTTTCAGTCGCTGCTCAGTAATGTTCAGTCTGACCAAGGACTTTCTGAGCCTCATGCTCTGCCAGGGAGGAGGGGAAG
>JANRGW010002626.1:0-16352 GCA_024733675.1 Psilopsiagon aymara | reverse complement strand
GCCACAAGTGAAAAACACAGTGCTGCACCAGCTACCAAGAAGGGGGAAAATGACTGCTACTGCTGAACCCATGACACAGAGGCACTGCTTCGGCATAGCCACCACAGCTCAGCCACAGTCCTGCCCCATAAGGACTTGGGAATCTGCTCAGCATTTCTCAGTAACCACACTCCTCTCTCTTTGAGGAGAGTTTTTATTCTGAGTACTGAAATTCATGGCTATTTGTTAAAGCCTGCTTGTTTCATAAACAGAACTGATTCTGAAGAGTTGGTTGGGAAGTAATCTGATTTATAGTAATTGATCACTTCCAGCAAAAGTCATTCTGGTCCTGTAAAGCCAAGCAGGGCTATAAATTTGAAGACAAGATGAATTTAATGCCTGGGTTTATTTCAGGTAAGAAACTCATATACACAAATGTTTGTGTGCTTAAGCTCCATTCTAGCTACAGTTACAGATACTCATCTGAGTGGTCTCAGTGTGATTTCTAAAGTGTATTCATATTGGTACCTGAATATCAAGATGGAACCTGAAAAGAACCATACATGAGATTGATTCTGTACAGCACAAGTAGTCTATTGTCATGATGAAACTATTCTGTGCAGTAAATGTGTATGAAAATCTTTGCTGGATTAATTCCCAAGTTGCCAGAACCACAAAACTACAGGAAAAGCCAACCAAATAGTCACACAGAAAAAAAAACCCACAGATAGTCTAATACATTTTTTCTAATATTTTCTGATTTTAGTAAATATAGACAGTTCTTTAAACAAGACTAGTGAAGGTAGTTTTGTGTTTTTTCAACACAGGCCTTTTCTGACTTTACATATTGTCCTTCAGAGCCAAGAAAAGAAAATATGTCTTGGGTATCTCTGTTGTTATTGATCTGGGTAGTGATTAATAATTGCTGTGGAGAAAAAACAATCTCCAGTGGTGCTTCAGAAACTAAATACAGTTTTCATAATCTGCAAAATCAGTATGCTATTTTTTTTTAACAGACTCACAGGTTTCACTACAGATTGTGAGGTTTATCCATCACTTAACGTATAGTACTTTCATCTTTATTTAGTCTTTTTCAGCACTGCAGAACAGGAGTAGGTAAGAAGTTCCCCATCCCTTTTGAGTGGAGATGTACTGGAAAGTGATGAAGTTTCAGTGAAAGCTTCTTTCAGTTATCCCAGAGCTCCAAGTCCGTCAGTAGGCTTCTCCTATGCCACTGGTCTCCTCATTTAGAGGACTGAGACACATAATGAAAACAAGTGGCTTTGGCTTCTAAGTGATTTAGTTGGCTTTTCTTTCTAGTAAAGCAACAGAAGCCAGAAACTCCAAGTGGAGCTGAGAAATATGTGTAAGTGGTTTAGGAAAACAGCAGTTATTCCTGGGGAAGAGGGAGAAGGTGCCAGCTTTATCACCAGGAAGCTATATGTCCATGTGTGGGTTTTGACTGACGTCTCATATGTAAGAGTTTGCTTCTTACTGAAATGCCACCGCATTGCTCAGATAGGTTATCTCCTGTGCTTCCTGCCTCAAGCATTGCATGTTCCCCAGGCTGTTGTTATTTTCAGTTGTTTTAAAGCTTGGGCTGAACTACTGGGACGTGGCAGTCAGGTCTCCAGGCTGCTTTGCCTCAGCAGTATCTGGACATCTGTATGTCAGTTTATAGGTGTTTTAGAAATGGAAATAGATTGGTCAATGTAGTTTCATTAGTTTATATGGTGACTGGAAGGCAGATGTCAGTTTTATATGTGATTGATATAAGCAGCCAGCCATCTAGAGCAACATTATTTTTTTTGACAAGTGCCTTTATTTCCTTAAAATGCAGAATAAGGAATGAATTAAAATCTATTGCTGTATTACTGTAAACCCCACCCATGAAGTGCCCTGTAAGAAGTGTCAAACTCAACTCAGTAAAAGGAAAAGCCAGAGGACTGGTTTGAAGGGCAGGTGCTCATCTGGGGAAAGTGCCCGAGTGTGACTGAAAGCAGAAGCCACAGAGGCAGTCCAGGTGAGGGCGTCTGCCAGCCTCAGGGCAGCAAAGGCTTCCCTCCAGGAACTGAAACCAGTACAAACCAGGAAACAAAGAGAAATATTCAGGTTGTCCACGTCAGAGACTGTTAAGGAAACGGGCAGGTCAGCTTAGTTAATCATTACCAAAACAGACTTTACAGGCATTCACCGCTGATCAGATGACAGGACCATATCTGAGCTAAGAAAACACCCGTCCCAAGTAATAAGAGTTGAGAAGCCTCCCTTGCTTAGATGTTCTGACTTTGTTGTTTTGCTGTGGGAGAAGAGGATCCATGGTCCCCAATGGTTCCCGGAGCTCAGCCTAGCACAGCTTTCCTGTTCTGAAGAGGAAGTGAGAAATTCCCTCCACATGTGCTCCAGCACTCGAATACTCAGGTTGCAGTCCCGATCCAGGAGATGCCTGTAATGAGCTCTCAGTGGGCCTCAGAGAGAAGCTTCCAGCTGTGCCAAGAGTTGTTTCATTTCGTGCCAAAGCAGGAGAGAGAGAAGAAATCCTGCAAAAAGCTAAAATGTTGAGGGTGCAAAAATTGGTCTAAGGGTATTGCAACAGAAAGAAAAGTAGAAGCAGAGGAAGGCACAAGGAAACAGGATGGGAAACTTTTGTCAGAAGCACTGCACCTGTTTGGAACCCTACATCCCATTCTTATTCTCAGGGAGAGATGGTGAGCAGGATGAGAAAGCTGGCCAAGTCTTCACCAACCTTGCTGTGGTAAAAGATGACTGCCAAACAGGACAGAATGACAGAGACAGTAAGATAAAGCAGAAACCTTTACCTCCACTTCCTGGCCAGCATCTGGTGAATATTTGCACATTTGTGGCACTCTTCGACTACGAGGCTCGCACTGAGGAGGACTTGAGCTTCCACGCTGGGGATAAGCTTAAAGTGCTGGATGCATCCCATGAGGGCTGGTGGTATGCTAGGCTCCTCCTGCCAGCAGGGTCAGTCTGTCCTGGCCGCAAGCTCCAGGGCTACATCCCTGCCAACTACATAGCTGCTGACCAAAGCATCCAAGCTGAGCTGTGAGTACCCATGTAAAAGTACAGCCCAGTATCTTCTCTGTCAGGTTAAATAGCATTGGGACAGGAAGTTTTGGCCTTTCCTCTTGTTGACATGGTCAGCTTCTAGTGGTCCTACCAGTGATAGCTGTAGTTGACATGTTCAGGGGAAGGACGCTGTTGCCACAAGAAAATAAATTACAAAATGTAGAGTGTTGAAGGTTCTGGTTTGTTTTAAGTAATTTCCCTTTCTGGTATACCCTAATCACATGTTTGAAAATTACCTGGGAATATCAGGTTGGTTACCACTACTATGGTTCTTTTTTTTGTTTGCATAACAATAAGAGTCCCAGAGAGTGCAAGGAGATGACCCCTGCCCTAAACAGTTTTCATCCCAACCAGCTGCAAAGTTATCAATTAATCAGTTTTAGGAAGCTGCCTTTACACGTTCTTACAAATGTTGGGTCTCAAACAGCTAAGTTTTTGATGGCTTTCTCTGCATTATTTTTTTCTTATTTGGAGGCAAACCTCTGCTCTCAGGAGAAACTTAATTGGAGTAAGTACTGCAAAGGGCAAAAGAGTGGATATAGCAATAGAATACAAATTTAACTTTCACAGAATTTACTTATGCAGTCCATGTTTTTCTGCCCCATCAAAACATGTCCAATCTTATTTAATATTCTGAACGAGAGGAGAAATCACACAAAATCTGTTACTTAGCTCCCTAGTGAGGATGAGTAAGGTCTGAGTCAGCCTGGGATGCAGAGTTATTTATGTATGTTACAGTCAGAGGCAGTGTTTGCTGAAATAGGTCTGACTGCAGTTCCAGAGGTATGTTTTGACAGAAATTATCTGTGTGGAAAGAGACAGGAGAAATATCATTCATTATTAGTCTCAGAATTAATGTTGACTTTAGAGGGATGATGTTGCAGATTCTCAGTTAAATCTCATTTGGACCTACCTGAAACATAAGCTCTGATGTGATCTGCCCACCATAGTGCCAAGGGCTAGGAAAATTGTCTCAGATATAATTATGCCAGTCTTTTATCAGCTGTGCTAAAGACATCTTAGGGCTACTGTCAGATTCCTCTCTAACCTGAAGACCTTAATTTCTGTAGTCTGACCAGCTGTTTCTATTTCTGTATTCAGGCAGACAACCCTTTCAATGTTCAGAAGAATTCTTCCAATTGCAGAAATTAATCTGCAGGGATGGCATTTTCTGACCCACTGGAGAAATGGTTGTAGGCTCTAATTCAACTCAGTTTGGCCTTTGCTCTCTTTCAAGAACTAGTTTTATTACAAGTAATCTAAGATTTCTGCTTGCTGTTGGTACTTTGAAAGTAATTTTGCTGAGTTGTACAACACTCTCAGCTCTTAAGGTCCCTCTTATCTTTCTGTACCTACAGCATCAAATACAAAGTTAAGTTTGCTAAAGTGCATTGTTGTTTTCTTGTTACAGAATCAATTTGATTTTATTTTAGTCCTTTTATATTCCATTCTCCCTTTTTTAACAAAGACTAAGTTTTGGCAAATGATTTTTCTTTATATGTTGTTAGAACACTGGAGAGAACAAAATGGAGAGATTTTACAGCTCTTTTTAGTTTCATACCAAAGCTGATCTGGCTGAATATGCTGTCTTTTCTCAGATTACCTTCTAAATCAGTTGGCTTTAGTGATTTTCTTATGCATACAAAATTGCAGTCATGCCACACACATATAACCATAGGGTAACTCAGGTTGGAAAGGGCCTCTGAAAGACATTTTAAACAATTCTCCAAACTCAAACAAAGCCAAAATAAAGTAAAATAAAATTAGACCCATTTGCTTAGCTGGGAATTCCCTGTCAAGCTTTTCTCTCTCCCCCTTTTAGTGGGAATTTTTTCTTGCTTTGTATCCAGTTGGAATATTCCTTTCTACAATTTCTTCCAAGAATCCCTTTTCACTCTCTCTCTTTCTGCTGAAGCACCTGTAGTTTTTTTTTTTTTTTCCAGGGAGAAAGGCTTTTTTTGAACTTTTCTTTGGTATAAAATAGAATGAAGTAGAGTAAGAAGAAAAATGAGAAACTTCTTCCTTGTCCTCATTTGGATAACAGTTTTTCTTCCTGGAAGTCTCTTTTACTCTATCCGATAAGACTGATGTAGTGCTGATAAGGTGATAAATAACTAGATGAAAGGGAAGAAAGGATGTGCAGTATCTCCAGACTGAGGAAAACGAAAATTAAATACTATTTGTAAGAAAGGGAATGTTCATGTATCCTTGGCTGTCAGAATGTTCCAGCAGAACTGAGAAAGAATGAGATTTCTTTACTGTGTTGTTTTCCTCAGACCAAAGTTTATTGGCAGAAATTGTATGCTAAAATTGAAGAAAGACTTTCTTTATACCACATTTTGCTAATATATTTGTATTGTATTATATGACAACTTATGCCAAAGGTCAAACACTTCTTACTTGTGCATAATATGATGTTAGAAAAAAGTTTCTCTTTGGCTTGAGTGATCCCTTCCAGTGTGAATCACTTGGAAAAAACCATTAACAAACTGTGTGAATAGGGGAAGGTGGAAAAGAAATGTAAATCCGTGGCTTGGGTTTTCCCTGCTGCAACATTGCAGTCCAAATGTGTGCTACATGAGATTAAAAAAGTCTAAGGAATGCACACCTGCTACCATAAAGCTTGTTTTGGACAGAATGAGGAAACAAAGCCCTTCATTTTTATATTTACCAGTAAAGCACCTTCTTATGGCTGATCTTTTCTAGCACCTGCAGTGCTCCTTATGCTAACAACAACCTGTCAGGTGAAGGTATTGTGAAGCGATTGTACCTAGTGTCTCTGGAGACAGGTGTGTTCTTTTAGCCCTACCTGGAATAGGTGAGACAAGGCAGCCAGGCAGGGGAAGCGTTTGTCTAGCAAATCATAGTTGCACAGAGAACTTTCACTTCATGGGAAAATAAATTTGTTACTACAAGATTGTTACTTTATTTAATATCTGACCAAGAGCAAATGCAGACTGCGCAAATGATAAATTAGCAACTGTGAGAACACTTGGTGCTTTTCTTCGCTCTGTATCACAGGTTGCAGTCAAGACCACAAGCCAGACAGATTTTTCATTTCTAAGGAAGTTTGAGTGAGGTTGTATCTGCCTTATCCCATGGCATCAGAATGCTCTTCTTTCTGGGTTTAAACACATAATTCAACTTGCATGTCCAGCAAAGAGCAATTCGATTAACACCAGAATATGAATTTAATGAAATAAATTTCTTTGTCAGGGAGTTTGACCTTTCTATCTCTGTGCGCTTTCTCTGCCTGCTTTTCTGCACTATAAACAGGAACCATAGTAATGCATTCACCTGCCCTTATTTTATTATTGCCAGTTGCTTTAACTAAACAAGACAGCAACATAGTAGAAATTGTTATGGACAACAAATACAGCCCAGCTGTACAGTTAATTGTATTGAAGACAAAAAAAATCCCAAACAAAATAACCAAACAAAAAGAACTCACTGCAGGAGTGACATGAATTCTTTATTTCTAGAGGAAGGGAAGGGTGTTCTTAGAGGTGGTCCTACCTGCCATCCTGATGGATAAGTTGTCTGCTTTTTGAAAGTCAACTTTATGCACATGTTCATGCCAATATTATTATCACAAGACTGCTGTGCTGAGGGATGTAAATCCACACAAGTTCTTAGTAGATTAGGTCAAAGAAGATCACAGTGATTACTTTAAACTTTTGCCAGTTTCAGAAACATTCCATTATTTCAGAGAGATTTCTTATGTAGGTATTTCCCAGCTGGTGGAAACTGAGCCCCAGACCTAATCAATGAAACTTACCAGTCAATTCCACAATGAGCATTTTAAACAACTCTTTGAAAGCAGAAGTGATTTGTAGGTTATTTTTGTCAATCACCTTCTGTGACCTGGCTCAGCTTTAACTACTTCATACACTTAATCTGAGTTACTGTATGTGAACAATAAAGCATTCCCTGGGATGTCCTGTTTCAGACTTTCTGCAAAGTCAGGCTGATGGGGTATCTTTAGTTTATGTAGGTCATTTTTCAAAGTGGTATTTAGAGCCAAAGTGTCTGGAGACCATTTTTAAAGGGAAACCTTGATTCTACTAAGCAGCTCAGAAACCTGAATGTAATCCACTGCAGTTTCTGTGCACTCCCTCTCTCTCACTCTCATAATTTCTCGCTGTATTACACTACAAACTCCTGAAGACACCACCAGCATCAGCACTGACCCTTGTATTAGAACTGCTTATTGCTCACATTCCTATGCAAAATAGTACTCAGTTATTCTCATATTCTTGGAACCTGTTATCATTAAATACAAAGGCTATTGTCATACAGGTTTTGGTAGAAAAGGTTTCTTTGTCATCAAAATACATATTTATTATAAATCATTGAAATAGTATTTAACTCATTTGAAATTGCCTCTTTTTTTAATTTGAAATTCCATCTTTTCTTTCATTTGATATATTTTATGTATATACTTTTGTGTGTGTACATGCACATGTACATGCACAACATAGACAAAGTTTGTAAGACTGATACTTTTAAGACCATGCATAACAGCCCTGTGAAAATACGTGTGTATTGGAAAACCAGAAGATCATGATTTTGGAGTTTTTTACCTTTTGTTTACAGCATCTCAAGTACCCAAAGTCTGGAACTGCCATGCATGTTTTGGAGTGCCTTTCTTGAATTTAAATTATTGACTACTTTAGAAAGACAACAAATCTAATCACTTCTTTAGTTGTGGTTGAGCATTCCAGTGCTGTCTTCAAGTACATCTCAAACTTTGTCTTGAGTTTTGCTCATTTCTTAAATATACCAAGATACACTGAAAACAAAAGCATGTGGTTTACAGTACTGTGAAACGTCAGATTTTGTCAAGTGCCAGCAGTATTTAGACATCCATGTGTATAATCGTGTCCAGAAAATATGTGTCTCTGCTCAGAAAGGTGGAAGGAATTATGACATTGTAGATTAGCAATTCATGCAAATTTGTTTAATTTAAGTCACATATTTTTCTGGCCATGTGGTTTTCTAAATATAGAAGCTTGCCTATTTAAATACTGAGAAATGACAAAAATTCTTCCTACCTTGTTTTTATTTGAAATTAGTGTGTGCGTTATACAGTATAATAATGATATAGTAGTTTCCATTACCCTGTTGTGAAAGATTTGACAATAATTCATGGGAAGACCAGAAGCAATACCCTTAAAACCTACAAACATAGCCAGTTTTCCTTACTGCACTGTAAAACCCAGGTGGCCTTTACAGTGCCTTTTAGAAAAAAGAAAGACCATATACTGGAGAGAATAACTCAATAGTCCTCTTTGATGTTTTTTTCTTCAGACTCAATAGGAATTAGCTTTGTGCGTGCTAGCATAGATTAGTTGGTTTTGAGCAATGTTGTTGTAAAAACATTTGCCAGGTATTGTACAATGGTTACTGTTTCCTCAATAGCTGCCTTTGATGGCTGTCCGTGCAGCACAATAGAGAGCTGTGCAGAGCTGACTGGTCTTTGAGTAGGTTTAGAACTGAAAAGTAGTAACCAACAGTTCAGCCAGGCTTAGAAGTTCTAAAGCTGGGCTGATTTTAAATAAACTAGGTCATATATCTCTGTGAAGAATCATTTTCTAACATATAAAAAGACCTATTGGTTTTTAGAAGACTTTGGGGCTTTCTTGGTGTAGGATCATATCTGTATTGAAGAGATTAAGTCATGAAAACATAAGAGATATTCTTCATGGTCAAACCAATGACCCCTGTACCCCCATTATTGTGTTTAAGAAAGGATTTTATGAAAAGTCCACAGGCCTGTCCACTTTCTTTGATCTGTTCCCTCTGGACTTCACCAGAGGCTGAAACTATTGTGTAAGCAATGTCAGAGGGTACCCCACTGCCATATCTAATTACAGACCTATTGTCAAGTCTGTTTAGCAAAAGCTTAGGTGTTGACACTGCACAATTCTTTATTCATGTCTGTGGGCAATGACCAAGCTATTAGGAAAAAGGCCCAAATCCACAATGAAACAACTGAAACCAAAATCCAAACCCCACAGAACCCCCTATCATCCCTGCAGAAAGTTTTGTATTCCTAAACAAGTGTTTGACTTTCTTCTTTCCGGATTGCTGCTTGCTTAATCATGACTCAAAAAGACCCAAGATCAAAATAAATAGGCACAAAAGCAAATTATAGACCTGCACAGGTCCCTGTCAAATTCAAGGATCAGTTTTTACAGATCACGCCTGCCTGCCCCATCTGCCCTAATCAACCAGAGTCAGCCCACGCTGCAGACCTCAGTGAGTTTACCCTCATGGATTTACCTGTCAGTTCATTTTCCTTCCTATCAAAGATACAGAACTAAACACAGGGCGTGTCCTGTTATTATCTTACGCACGTTCTCTTCCAGCATGAGGTTACAGCAGAGATGCCTCTTGCAAACATAATAATGATTCAGCCCTCTATAGCCTGGTTTAGACAACAAAAATCTACCTGCACTTTAATTTTAAACAGATTAGTAGAGAAAATATGATTAATCGGGATTCAGATGCTTTTCTGTAATAAAATGTTCTTTTTCAAGTTATGCAAGCAAAATACACATAGAAATACATATACTTTGTTAGGTACTATTTAAAAAAAGATGAAATATTGCATATTTATTACTACATATAAGAAGAAAAAAGAGTTTTCAGTGGTTATTAAATAGAACCATATGGGACATATTTGATGACCCTTCTTGTGTTCGAACTTTAAAAATATGAGATTAAACTTCTTTAGTTAAGAAGCTTATTCCTCACAGGCATTTTTGTAAATGCTGACATGCAGGTTTGTGCCACATAACTGTGTAAAGAAACCTGAAAGAGTTACAAGACATTAAAATGGAAATCCACATCTTTGCAGTTTTCAATTCTCCAGATATGCCTAGGATTCATCTGGAAATAGCTTTTCAGAAGATCAGGCAAAATACTGATCATGAACGTATTCCTTTATCACTTTAATAAAACAGAAATATGTTTTTTTCTATGCTGGTACACTGATCTTAACAACAATTGGAAAAACAAAGGAGGGAATTAAATAATAAGTGATGTTTCCATAAGGGATTGCACTAATTGACATTTTCATTATTTGTATGCAGACTACTCTATAATCTATATTTTGCATTATAAATTTATCTGCAGTAACATCAGTAAACATTTTCCCTTAGCTTTCTCTCACTAAATCTGATACATTGCTAGTTTAATTAGTAACTTTTTTCTGTATTTATAGAGCAAATAATTTTGCAGCATACCTTTTCAAACCTCACTACAAAAGAAGAGGAAAAAAGAACTCTAAGACTCACATGTGGGAATTAATATATACCATGGATTTCAGAAATGATGAAAACTCACAATCCTCAATCTTTTGAAACTACTGATCTTTTCAGTTAGTGGAAGTCTCTATAAGGGTATATGGAAGGAGTCTCTGCTCCCCTAGAGGTATGTGATGAAAGAAGCCATACACAAGAATCTGCAGAGACAAACCTGAGGGACATGCGAGGAGGGAGGTGGTGATGAGGAGGGAGGTGGTGATGAGGACAAGCCTGCACAGTCACATTCACTGATAAGGGTATGTGGAGTGTGAGAATGTTTCTTTTTCATCAAGACTATCAGGGGATTTTGCCCATAACAAAGCACACAGAGACACTGAACCTGACCAATTAATGTTAACAAAGACAACAATCAGAAATAAACCCAGTCAGTCACGCTAACTGATGGGCTATCAAGAAACGGCATACAGACTTGGACTTTGCAACCAATAGGGATGCACACCTGTGAGTCCAGGATGTTGGAGGGATTTGTGGAGCTCTGTCAAGTGATAAATCAAGGTTTAGGGGAAAAGGATAGGAATAAAGAGGGGGTAGACAGAAAGAGGTATAAAAGATGCTGTTCATGTGTAAAATGGGAAGAGTCAGTACATTTGTCTGGCTGAGCCCTATGCCTCGTCACCATTTTCTGTCTTCTCATTAAATCCTTTCTTGACTATCTCTCTGTTACCCTCTTGACTTCCTAAGAGTGTAGCCTTATCCTCTGTCCCGTGGGTGAGTGCTGCAAGGACGGTCAGCTATGTGGGGGCTGGTGTGACTGGGTACTGGGGCAGCAACTGAAGTCAGAGCAAGGGCATAAGTTCCCTGGCTTGTGGTATCAACTGCTGGAGTGAGTCAGGTTTCATTGCCAGATGCTGGAGTGGGCAGGGTTCTCAGTCACGAGCCACTGGGGTATGTCTCAATATCAGCTGCTGAGGGGACCTTCTTGCATGAGACGAGTGTGGGTAAGAGGGGCTGGGATCAGGTCAGGGTTATTGGATGAAGAGATGGTGTGTGCCGGTATTTGAGGTGGGAGATCCACAAATGTGCTTGTGCTTGTGAACCTAGAGGGAGGTGTTTGTGCCATCACTAGTGACCTTCTAGCTCTGCCATCTGAAGAGGAGGAGGAAGGGACTGTGCTTGTGTTCTTTGTGAGTCCTGTACATGGATGCTATTGAGGGCAGCAGCTTGTCTGTGGCGGACTGTGTGACTGTCCATGTCAGTGGTCCCTCTGTGTGTCTGTGTCTCTGAGACACATGCCCATCTTCACCACTGATTAAACCTGCAAACGGGAAAGCACCAGCCACATTCCTCAGCATAGGGAGATACCCTGTGTCCTCCTGTCTGAGGTCCAGTGGCCAAGCATGAGATCCCTGGAATGCAATACCTGGAGGAGGTGGTTGCCTCCAGATCCCCTTAGTGGTTGTCTGTACCTCTGCTTCAAAAAAAAGTGTCTTGGCTTTCTATTTCTTTTATTATATGCTTTTCCCAGACTTCTGCAGATTTATGCTTAGAAGTGTAAGTATATTCTCAGACACTGACGTGGATGAATCAGTATCATTTTTATCCATTGAAAGTCACCTGATGTTTTTTGCTGTTCCAGAATGACAACTTCATTAGTTTGGAAAGATAATGATTAGTTTTCTGAATTCCTGCAAGGAAAGAAAACAGAAAATGAGATCTTGCTCTTATTACAGAGCTAAAATGTTTGAAAAATCATCCAGAAACTTCCTTTGGTGCTGAAATATCTTTCTGACATGGTGGTGTGATCTCTTACAAAAGAAACCATGTGTGTGGATTTTGGGCTGACAATATACCAACTGATATGGAGTTTGATGTGCTTTATTTCTTGAAGTCAAAGGTGTCTTTAGTGTGCCACCCTTCCCATCTATCATCCTGAAAAGGTTGCCCTGAAAACCTGGAGACCATTTGATTAAGAAATTTGTCATAATCTGAAGAAATAATTCTGTTGTTTGGCTGAGGGTCACCTGGGAGTGCCAGACTGCACAGTTCATTTCTGAGACTCCTGGGGACAAGAGTGACTTTGTTGTTCACCATTGAAAGTTGACTTGAGAGAGAGTAGCAATTTGCTCAGACTGCTGGCGATAGGCTGAGAGATGTGTGCCCAAGTGAATGTCCAAAAGAGAGCTTGGCACAAAATGGAAGGGGAGATCTCTGCCACCAGTGTCCTGTGCAGGTAAGGTGGGCTTTTTCTTTCCAAAGGTTTCTTCATTATTTCTGTACTGAGGAGAGTTTTCCTGGGAGAAAAGGAAATAATTTCTCAGGAATGATTTTCTGAAGAAAATCAATTGAAGGTTTTTGGAAGCTATAATGGTTTTAAGTGAATGTATGATTGAACATTTTCTTGTCCTTTTGAGTTTCCCTTAATGTTAAATCTATTGATGTTTTTTGTGTTCTCTGTACCATGTTAACATTAAGGCTACCTCAAGGTTTCAGCTTTATTCCTCAGTTGTTACGAATAGCAGAGTTATTGCTACTTTTTGAGTATATTATGGTAGTAAATCAGTACTTTTTTTCATTTGTGCTAACAAATGCATACAGGTACTACTAGCATTGATGAAAGACTTTCCAATTCTGTTTGGAAAACACTATCCAGCAGAAATAGGATCTGAGGAACACAATTTACTTTTTTTAAGGGGGAAGTGATTATATGGCTATATTTCACACCCAACATCCAAAGCAATGCCTATTAAAGCCAATGGTAGCCTTTCACTGACCCTAAAGGCAAGATGTTTTAGAACAACTTTTAAATACAATGAAATCCTTATCTAGGTACAAAACTACTACTAGGAGAAAACTTTGATGATTGAATTTAGTCTCTGAAGTTGGAGGAATACCAGGGGCTTGTGTAACTAAATCACCACAGAAAAAGGAATATGATATCACTTTAATGTACCATTCATTTTCTCATATAGAAAAACTTCAGAGCAGTTTAAATGATACAGCATGCAGATGACCAATATTATGGAGAATGAATGCAAATGTTGAAATTAATTACACAACAGCAAAGTTGAGACTCAAAGGATGAGATTTATTTATGGAGATTTCTGCAAATTAAATCTACCAGATTATGATTTGGTTGCTGGTTTGTTATCTATTGTTCTTATTCTGCAGTGAAACTAGCATTGTGTGAGCTATGTTAATATGCAGATTTCATACACAAGGCATTGTAATACTATCCCTACAGGAGAAATAAGTCACTTTCCAGTCATCACAGAGTGCAAGAGTAGCCAAAAGTGCAATGGTTTGTCATCACAAAGACTCAGAGCAAATTAATTTCCGTATCTGAAGCACAGTCAACTGCTACTATCACCTATTGAAAAATTACAACAGAATCACACAACAGCACAGTTATGGCCTACTGAAGTACTTACTGGAAAAGTTTATACACACCCTATCATGGATCTTTCAGACTAATGCTCAAGTAATCTTTGTGTACGTTTACAAGACAGTACATTTTTTCTAGATTGTAAAAGGAAATGCCTACCTTTGTGGTGGTTTTTCCCACACTTACTCACTGTTGAACATTACCTTATCCAAACAATCCCACACAGCTCTTTACTGTAAAAGTCCCCAAAGCCCTGGCAGGCCCTTTCTTTAGGGCACAGATTATTATTTCTAACAAAAATAATGGAGTATCACAAACCAAAGATATTTCTCAGACCAAAAACAACTTCAGAGGCTTAGAGTCCTCTTTGATACATCTGCTGCCTTCTTCTCATGAGCTTGCAGTTTCTTCAGTTATTCTCCCCCAGGGATTTGTTAGTGCAATCTGGAGCTCCTTTGGGGTCTTAGGTATACACAAGGTCAGTCTGCCAGGATAGGTGGGTGTTTCACACATTTGCTGTGGTTACATTGCAGTCATTGTGTGGAGTAAGCTACTGTTCAGTGTTAAAGTCAAGATTTTGTTGAGTAGTAAATTTAAAATAAGTTTTCAAAAAAGCCACTACACAATATAAATGTGGTGAATCTGGTCCTTGAGTCTAGAAGTATAAAGCTTTTTTCCTGTCAATAACCTGAAATTTCCCTTCTTGCTAAAAAGAAGTGGTAGCAAAGGGTCTGCCTAATTTTGGTGGAAGGTCATGTGCATTCAGTCCCAAAAGGAGTACCTCTCTTGTAACAGTGGTACATTCTCCAAGTTATTGTACGTGAGTATCTGTGCATGTTGTATATCCCAGCAAGATGGTGACTGTGGTGTATTAGAGACATAGGCTTAAATAGGTTTAAATTGCTTCATTTTAACTCATTTTAAAACTAAAGCCCTGATAGAATTAACTCTGGCCAAGGATGTCAGGGACCACAAGGAAATCTATGGGTATGTCAGTGATAAAAAGACTAGGGAAAATGTGGGCCCTCTCCAGAAGCAAATGGTAGAACTGGTCACACAGGATATGTAGAAGGCTGAAGTACTCAATGACTTTTTTGCCTCAGTCTTCACCAGCAAGCACTCCAGCCACACCACTCAAGTTGCAGAAGGCAGAGGCAGGGACTGGAAGAATGAAGAACTATGTGTTGTAGGAGAAGATCAGATTCAATACCGTCTAAGGAACCTGAAGGTGCACAAGTCCATGGGACTTGATGAGCATCTGTGGGATCTGAAGTAGCTGGAGGAAGAAGAGGCTAAGCTACATCATATTTGAGGAGTCATGACAGTCTGGTGAAGTTCTCACTGACTGGAAAAGGGGAAACAAAATACCCATTTTTGAAAAGGGAAAAAAAGAAGACTTGGGGAACTACAGGGTGGACAGTCTCACCTCAGTGCCGGGCAAGATCATGGAACAAATCCTCCCAGAAGGTATGCTAAGGTGCATGGAAAATAAGGAGGGGACTGGTGACAGCCAACATGGCTTCACTAAAGGCAAACTATGCCTGACAAATTTGGTGGCCTTCTACAATGGGATTACCTCACTGGTAGATAAGGGGACAGTGGCTAATGTCATCTACCTGGACTTGTGCAAGGCATTTGGCACTGTCCCAGAAGACATTCTTGTCTCTAAACTGCAGAAGTATGGATTTGGTGGATGGACCACTCAGTGATTAAGGAATTGGCTGGATGGCTGCACTCAAAGAGTTGTGGTCAACATCTCAATGTTTAAGTGGAGACCTGTGGCAAGTGGCATTCCTCAGGGGCTGGTACTTAGCTGCTCATCGTCTTTGTTGTTGACATGGGCAGTGGGATTGAGTGCATCCTCAGCAAGTTTGCTGATGACACCAAGCTGTGTGGTTCAGTTGATACACTGGAGGGAAGGGATGCCATCCAGAGGGACCTTGACACATGAAAGGTGGGCCTGTGCAAACCTTCAACAAGGCAAAGCACAAGGTCCAACACTTGGGTTTGGGCAGGGTGAGTGGAAAGCATCCCTGAAGAGAAAAACTTAGTGGTGTTGGTTGACGAAAAGCTCAACACAAGCTGGCAGCATGTTCTCACAGCCCAGAAAGTCAACTGTATCCTGGGCTGCATCAAAAGGAGCATCACCAGCAGGTTGATGAGGTCTCGTGAGAGCAGTGTCTCTACTGCTCTCATGAGACCTCACCTGGAGTCCTGCATTCAGCTCTGGGGCCTCCAACACAAGAGGGATGTGGACCTGCTGGACTGAGTCCAGAGGAAGGCAACAGAGATGATCAGGGGGCTGGAGAACCTCTGTGAAAACAATCTGAGAAAGATGTTTCAGCCTGGAGGACAGTACCTAAAGGGGGCTTACACGAAATCTGGAGAGGGACTTTTATAAGGGCCAGTAGTGACAGTACAAGCGGTAATGGCTTTAAACTGAAAGAATATCTGAAGGGGGCCTATAGGGGTGCTGGGGAGGGACTCCTCATTAGGGACAGTAGTGAGAGGACAAGGAGTAAAGGGTTCAAACTTAAATAGGAGAAGTTTAATTTGGATATGAGGAAGAAATTCTTTACTGTAAGGGTGGTGAGGCACTGTAATGGGTTGCCCAGGGAAGTTGTGAATGC
>JANRGW010002625.1:0-10776 GCA_024733675.1 Psilopsiagon aymara | reverse complement strand
GCTGTTGTATTCTCTTCCCTTGTATTTCTCTTGTCATTATTATTATTGGTGGTAGCAGTAGTGGTTTGTGTTATACTGTAGTTACTAAACTGTTCTTATCTCAGCCTGTGGGAGTTTCATTCTTTCGATTCTCCATGTAGCAAACTGTGTGGCTGATTTACGGTTGAAACCACGACAGGGGGGGGCTTGCATGAAAAAATGTTAGTGTGTTCAAATCAAACTGAAGAAACTTGTTCTTCAAAGGCCAGGTAGGAGACCTGTGAAACCTCTTCCCAAGGCGGGGGGTATGAAAAACCTAGAGAGTAATGGCATAGACGTCCTTTCAGCAGTCACTAAACACATCAGAAACCACGTATGAACAAACAAGTTTCTAAAGATGATACTAGGTGGTTGCTGGAAGATTGCCTCCCCTTCTGTCTGCTTCCTTGCAAGTCCCCAGCACTTTACCATGGTAGGAGTGGGCACTGTTTGTCTTACAAAAAGGTATCAGGTTCAACAGCCCTGTACTCTGTCTTCCACTCAGAACAATGCATAAGCTGCATAACAACCCTATTATAAATGCAGCTAAACAGTCTAAATCATCAAATGATACACATCCCGCTGTTCAGAGCCACTTGTAATTATACAGCACTCCATACATTTCCAGACTGCAAGGAAATCAATAATCTTACAATGGCTACTCCTAATGACTACTTGCAAAATGAGGTGCTTTAAACATATTTTCCTTGAAAGCCCAGCCCCTTAGAAAAAAACACAGGAGGAGTAATCTCTGGTTTAGAAGAAGATGCTAATTTAAATGATGGACTAAAATACTGCTTATTGACAATATGACAGACAAACAGATACTATGAGATTTAATGATGGTTTTACTGCTTGGATCCCTGGCGCTCAAAGCGATAATCCACAAGTTTTAAAATTCAAATAGTTTACTGAAACTCTGGAATCTCAAGAGGATTTAAACCACAGTTGATAAAAGTAGATCTTTAATTAGACCATCACTTTATAGGAGATTTCTTGTATGAATATTAAGAAGGCTTGAAAGCCTATTAGAAGCTGTTTACAGAAAACATGCAGCTCTAGGCACTTTTTCCTAGGAAATCTCATGAGTATGAATATCTTTCAATAAAACTAGATATGAACTATCATCTACAATACAGAGCCATCAAGTTATATTCATGGGATAGATGGACATGCCCTAAAACTGATATTGAGCAGTCGAGAATCCTCTTTAACCCAGAGTACTTTTAATATATGAAACACAATGAACAACTTGCAATTTAAACTTTGTGTTTTCCTTGCTATTTCTCATCACAGCTTTTTTATTCTTCTCTGACTCTGTATTTCAGCTTTTAAAATGCCACTTGAGGTACCCTGCACCTGCCACTTGCCTTACATCAAAGCCAAACCCAAACTGTGGCAAATACTCCAGAGTCATGTTCCATAGAAAACCAACCTGCCTAACATAGTGTGCCAGCTTTCACCTTTTCCATCTCTACTCTATTCTCAGTATTAATTTAAATTACTCACTGATTCAAATGTATTTTTTCCATGGCAAGGGGAAGTTGACTTGTTTCCTGAAGAGAAAAAAGATTGTTGGCTAAAACAGGTCATGTGCTACTATGTACTATTTTATCTAATGTACTAAATGTAACACTCAGGTTTCAACTTTTATTTTCTGCAGGCGCTACACACTGCTGTTTAAGAAACAGTAGTGTTTGTTCTGAAGAAAAAGGATGATATTTAACTTTCTCAACACATTCAGGCTCTCTAGTTTCCATGCATACCCCACCTCCAAGTCCATCCATGAAAAATCTTCCTGTTTCCAAGTATAACTCAAACATTAACTCAGAAGTTATAATCCTGATTTCTGCCATTCCTGGAGCTAATCTGCAGTTGGGAATTAAGTAATGCCTTAATGGTTTCCATGCACCCTTTTTTTTTTTTTTTCTCAGTACACTACCTGCTACCTACTAGAAATTTCTGAAGTAATAACAGCAGCATTAGAAAATAAAGATAAAACCCACAAGTTGAGCTTTCACTTTGCTGTATGACCTGTGCTATGTGTCTGGTAAATTCATGCCCTAGTTACTAATCACGCTTCCATAGTAAAGAAAATCAGAATCCTGTTATCTGCTTCTCATTTTTATTACCCCTTTCCCTACCAGTTAGTTATATCTAACATGGACTTCCCCTGTTTAAGTTTGAACTCATTACCCCTTGCCTTATCACTACAGTCCCTGGTGAAGAGTCCCTCTCCAGCATCCTTGTAGGCCCCCTTCAGATACTGGAAGCTGCTCTGAGGCCTCCACACAACTTCTCTTCTGTTCACAGCCCCAACTTTCTCAGACTTTCTTCATATTGGAGGTGCTCCAGACACCTTTTCATCCTTGTGGCCTCCTCTGGACTTGCTCCAGTGGTTCCATGACCTTATGTTGGGGACACCAGAACGGCACACAGTGCTGCAAGTGGGATCCCATGAGAGAAGATGGACAGATGTAGATCTTGTGGAAATTAGAAGTTAATAGGACTCAAAGAAAAAATAATCTGCAAAATCAAAGCTTTTGTGTATGTTTGGGGGAGATTTTTCAGTTGTGATTTGGTTTTGTTTGGTATGTGGTTTTGTGTGTGGGAGAGTAGTTTGGTAGACTTCTTTATTCAGGACACACTAACAAGTACCAAATAGAACCTATGGTCCAAAAGTAGGAATTAAAGGACAAAGGTTCCTGTATCAATGTAATTTTCGGCTTGTGGGAGAGTGAAATTTGGTTCACTTCTTGATTCCCTCATTTTTTCTTTTTACTGTATTTTTTAATACAAATTGCTTCTCCTGATCATTTCAGTGATGTTTAATTTTTCATCTGTAGAACATGGTCTCACTTTAACACTGTTTCGTTAACACCTAAACACCTAAAAGGTTAGCACTTTTTTAATTAAACTCTTCATTTTTCATGGTTGAGATCTTTGACCAATTACTTTACATCATGTCTTATCCATGACTGAAATACAGTCCACCAATATGTACCAGCTTATTTATCTCCTTTAGAAAGTTGAAGAGGCACTCTGGAAGTACTAAAGAGATGCTCTGTTTAGCAAGCTTCCTAGTGATATTTCATATTTTCTGAATCTTATAAATACTCTATATTAGTGAAGAGCAGATACATGCAGAATTAACTACTTGTTTTCACATTAGCAAATTGTCTTTAGATGTTTTTCTACTCACAGACAATGGCATAGATATAAAGAATATTTCTAGGATTATTTTTATGAGTGCATATTTAAAGGAAGGGAGAAGAGAACTTTGTTACAGCTGTTGTTTAAGAAAACCTTGTTATTCCCAAAGCAAAATAAAGCTCCTGCTTTGTTTCCTGTGCAACACAACACACAACCCGTGTGTATTGTACTGTTTTGATAGCTTAAGAATAGACTACTAATTTTAAAAGAAATCTTATTTCCACTTCCCAACATACATTGACTCAAGCAGTCTTACTAGCAATCTATTTCTTTCTCTTTTGCATTCTAACTTCACAAGTTGGGGCTTGATGTTGAAGTCTAGTTTCACTGATCAACTAATAAAGTGTCTTCTGTAGTGCAGCTCACCCTAATGTACTTACCTGTGTATGCAAATGGTCCTTATAGCCTTTGTAACTATAACCCTCTAAGCAGCACTCCGATAACTGGCAGTCAGCATTCTTACACTGCAAGCAAAATGACGTTGCCAAGTACGGGATTACAGTTTCAAGGTGAGAAAGAACAGGTAGCAGACCTTAACTTGCAATATTCCTTAAAGAAGAGTGAAGAAAGAAATACAGAAAGGAGTAGATACCTAGTGTGAATGCAGAAATAATTGGCTTGGAAGAAAATGCTTTTCTTCCAGTTATCTGGGATGCACTGGTCTAGTTTTAATGTATACCTTATCACGTCAAGCCAGGCTGTGGAAGGAACAGACCATGAAGAGCTTTAGGGGATTATTTTCCCTTGTCTTACTCAACTTCTGTTCTCTTCCAGTTTCCACACCCCACATCCTCACCCTCCCCCACTCCACCACGAGGAGAGACACTATGTATGGATGAGCAAATTTTTCACGTCACGTAGAAACGTAGCACCCTACAGAGTAGCAGACCCATAAATTTCAACCTTCAAGTGAAAACACAGCCAGGAATTAATATATTGGGGAGAGGGAAGGGCTGGCAAAAACCATGTGGGTTCCCAAGCCCGCCAAGGCTCTGCCAGAGCACCTCAGTGCTTCCCTGAATAAACCTTTTCCAAACATGTCCTCATCCAGAGCCACTGCAGCAAGCTATGGGGAATGTCAATCTGGATGCAAGTGGAGGGGCTAGCATAAAAAAAAAAAAAAGTTCTTATTCATCTGTGGCCTAATTAGCACTTGAACCTGTGTCACCTGCTGAAGAGATTTTTGCAGTAGATTCCTCTTCCCATGCTGTGAACACCCACACTTGCTGCTTTCTCAATAACAAGATGAGAGAAACGATAACAAAAAAAAGCACCCTCAGACACGTCCGTTTTTCAGAATTCAGCTGGTAGCAAACATAGCAGGTGCTTTTATTTCAGAAATCTCAGTTAACTTGAACATGCAGCTTCACTTTAAAATAGGCATCATTCAGATAGATGTGTGGTGTCCATCTACATCACCAAACCCTTGGTCAGGCAAAAAAAATCCAAGAGAAGATGAACTCTTTTGCAGCTTCAGGGGACAGCACAGCACTGAAACCAGTCACTTTGCCTATACTGCACTGCATAAAACAATTTGCAAATGGAAGCAGTTTGACCAATTTAACAGGTGGCTTTTCAGTTGGCACTTACTGTGGTACCACTATAGAACTAATTGCTCATAAGCAATTGTTTATCTCTAGCATCAGCAATAGGTCACCTTGTATTGTTCAGTAACGAGAGTTTGATCTTAGTGATGGATTTTGATTAAGGTTTGTAGGAGTTTAAGCAGTATCTATCACCAGAGAGTTTGGTTTTTAAATATAATTCCTTATAATGTTCATTGGATAATATGATCATTATAAAGAGTGAATAACCACTCTTTCTGCCTGTGGGGTTATTGTTTTTCTCCAGAACTTTTTCCTCCATTGTCTTCTGGGAATAATTTTCATCCCAAGACCACTGAATTTTCTCTGGCTTTGAGGCATAGCTTAGCA
The DNA here is from genome assembly GCA_024733675.1 of Psilopsiagon aymara. Taxonomy (NCBI): domain Eukaryota; kingdom Metazoa; phylum Chordata; class Aves; order Psittaciformes; family Psittacidae; genus Psilopsiagon; species Psilopsiagon aymara. The sequence goes on along the minus strand of JANRGW010002625.1, from coordinate 5,611 downwards.
TGAAACCAAAATGAGTATCATATTTCACCCCTGTAAAAGTTAATCCATCAGAAAGCAGAAGGAGAACTGTGAGAATCCAAATTACATAAACCAGTCTTTTGCTTTATTAAGGATGTGATATACCACTGAAACATCAACAATCATGACCACTATCTGTCAGCATCCAGAAATATGTGTATAGTTGAAATAACTATGAATGCTGTTAATGTGTCTGATTTTGTATAAGTCACCTTGAAAATCAATGTGCTGACAAACCTAGAGAAATTCTTAAATAAAAATGCAAATATCACACAATGAAAAAAGAATTCTTATGCCCAGGCACACTGCAGAATGACATTTAGGAGCCAGCATTTGAATCCTCACTTATCATGATTCACAAATCCATTTTTATCTTTTTATGGATTTTAAGGCCAGAAGTAGCTGCAGAGATAGTTCAGTCTCACTTCCCACAGAATGCAAACCCCTTTACTTTCAATAGTAAAATACTGACAAGGGATATAAATTAACAAGATTTTTCTTTTCCTCAGTGCTGTCCTTCGGGCTTTTAGAATTCCAGGGAGTCCTCCAAAAAAAGCTAAAATTAGGTTTTCCAGAGTTTGCAGGTGGAACCAAAGCCATCCAGAGAAATTTTCTGGAAAGTCATCTAATTTATTCATAGAAAACACAAGTTTACACACACATTTCCAAATAGGCATCTTCATCTTCTAGGTTTCCTGTTTACTTTCAAAACAAGAACCTGAAAATGATTAATTTTTTGGATACACCTAGACAGGGCAAATTCAACCATCTCCTTGGACCTCCCATTCCTGGAAGAGTTCTGCACTTGGCAGTTTCCAGAACTTTTACCTGGAGGCATTGACACAAGAACCTGGGACTGCAATTTCACTTCTTCAAGAAGAAAACTGAGGAAACTTCCTACCCCACTCAAAATATGCAAAATGCAGAGTTGTGCCCCAAAGATTTACCTTTCTATATTATAACAAAGACTTTTTCACAGTGCTTGAGACATTTCTTTTTCTATCTCACATTCTTTATTGTCCTGTAGATGAGTTTGCAGTCTGACCAACACCCATAATCCAAAAGCATTAAGGAGTATTCCCCCAAATTATACTTTGGGCAGCATCAGGAACCTCACATGGAAATAGTTTTCAAAATTTAGCTTTTCCAAACAAAAGGAAGCTTTGTGATAACATAGGTAACAATGAAAATTTCTAAGTCCTCATTAAAACCATCAATTATTACAATCACTATTTTTCCTTAGTTCATCAAGGAGAACATAAAAGTCTCTAACCTTGAAGTTAAATTGTTTTCAAGGCGTGTTCTGGCACCACTTAGTTCCTTACTCCTCCCTTTAGCGAAGCTGTTTAAATGCCATGTGCTACTTTTGACTGCGTAAACATTCCTCTCATGATGAGTTACCTACAATTATGCTTACTCATGCTTTTTTTTGCTTTTCCAAGGTACAAATAATGTTCATTATTCCTTTTTTCCCAGCCTTACAGTTTAATGCACAGCCTCAATTATACAGTTGTAAACATATTTGTGAACTGCAGCTTCCATTCCCACACTTAAAAGGCTGTATAATGAAAAATACAAAGGTCACGATGACCTACAAAATCTCTTCAGTTTAATTTAAAAGCTTTTTCGAGGGTCAGAGGGAAAATCCTGCAGCATCTTATGATCCTAAAGATTCATATATCTTAAGATTCACATAAAGCACAATCAAAGCAAGACACTCATGGAATAAAAACACATGCACAAACCGAGAAAGAATATGACTCTTTCTTTGGAATTTTGATTTTAAACCCGGGTTTTGATCCTTTGGAGAGTTGAGCTAATGTATTTTCTTGTAGCATGGACTAAGTAACTGGAAAAACATACAACTGCAGAAAGCACAATAGCTTTATGTAAATGCTTTGTAGCTGAAGAAAATGCACTTGTCTGAGGAAATGGCAATGGCATTTTATGTTCCTTTTTTAAGAAGAGAAAAAAAATAACACATGGGGCATACTACTTTTTCACTGCTCCATTTGCAAACAAAAATAATGAAGAAAATAATGAAAGCAAAAAGGGTAATAAATTCAGACTCAAAGGGAAGATACTTTGTTTCAGTCAGCATTTTCAAGGACAAGATGACAATATTTTATTCTTTTGCAGCAGCTGGATTTATACAGCAACAAGGTTGATGCACCAACATTGCAATAAAGCTGGAGACTTACTTGTCACTCACTCTGTTCTTCTGTTCACCCTGGCACTAAGTGAAATACTCTTCTGCATTCTTGATTTTGTGCTGTGGGACTTCCATGACATAGCTTTAGGGAGGAGCACGGGGTGGGGAGGAGGCAAAAAAGAGAAAAAGGTAAAACCTGCATGTTAAAGAGTTTGGCAAAGGTTTTTGTTCCTATTAAACTGGCAGAGAAGGGGGAGGACATGTGTGTTTTCTGACTGACCGTCCCTTCAGGAAGATGGCACTGATAATATGGTGCCAGGAATCCATAGTACTGAGATTTTCATTTCTCCATTTGTGCAAACATTTCAGGTTTCAAATCCTGAAAGCAAGAAATGCAATATCAATAATCCTCTTTCCTTTTCCCGTCACCTAATATATGAGAAGATAAGGTCAGCAGTGCTTTCACAACACTGATGAGCCCTCAGAAGTCTTTTATACTGCCTCTGCAGCTCTCGGAACAGTACCTGTCTATTATCTATTTTATCTTATTATATTTTGCTTTTAGGTTTCTTTATCTATTCTCATCGAGAGGAGTGTTTCATTAACCTAGGTTAGAAGGGACAAACAGTTTGATTCCTCACCTCAAGCAATAAAAACTGCAATGGACTTTGAGTTAGTGTGAGGCCATTAAAAAAATAGACACAGGGTTTCAGCTGATTCCTTCTCGCTGTACACTGGTCATCAGCACCAAAGCTTCCACCAGGGACACAGAGAAATCCAGCTCTGTGTTCCTCTGGAATCACTCTGTGTAGGGGACTTGTCAGAAACAATAAGCATAATAACAAGATAGCCTTGCACTCTTGCAAGTTCTAACCCAAGGAAGAGGTTGCTGCATGCCCTTCCTTAGGAGATAACTTGGAAGCGATTTTATGCTGTTCAGATTTGTGCTAGCAGCTGAAAAGTTTCTAGATAGGCTAGAGAAATGAAGTACAGGAAGTCAATTTAATTTCTGTCTTCTCAGGTCCTATGCTTTATATTTCACCTACCTAACTTGAAGATTGCAAAGGCTGTCTGAGCATCAGAAGATCAATTGCCTGAACAGAAATCTCCAACCCCAACATATAAACTCTGTCAAACAACTCTAATCTTTCGTACATGTGACTAAAGACCACAGTTAGAAAATTCTTGCTTCCTCATTTTGTCAGATATGTTACTGTTTCTGCTAAGCATATGGAAAACACTTTAGCATCCTTGCTGTATCACATTGTGGCAGCTCTAGAGAAAAGTTGATTTTTTTCTGTGAAATCTATTATGTGTATCTTGGTTATCACTACTGATTGGTCCCTTAAAAAAAACCAAAACAAAACAAAACCACTCTGTTTTGGAAGGTCTTCACTTTCATGAAGGGAAGTGCTTGGAATAGGCACCAAACTTCACAAGACCTGACATACTGTCATGCATTCACACGAAGAACAAATTTTCAGGTGTATTGTGCCACTTTCAGGCTGCAGAGCTTTCACACAGAGGCAAGTGAAGCCTTGGAATGGCCACCAGTACTCACACCAGCAGACAGAGTCAGTTACCATCACACCATACCATCCGCTTCACTCTCTGATAAGGAAATCATAGAATCATAAAATAGTTAGGGTTGGAAAGGACCTTAAGATCATCTAGTTCCAACCTCCCTGCCATGGGTAGGGACACCTCATACTAAACCATATCACCCAAGGCAACATCCAACCTGGCCTTGAACACTGCCAGTGATGGAGCATTCACAACTTCCCTGGGCAACCCATTTCAGTGCCTCACCACCCTTACACTAAAGAATTCCTTCCTCACATCCAAACTAAACTTCCCCTGTTTAAGCTTGAACCCGTTACTCCTAGTCCTCTCACAACAGCCCTTAATGAAAAGGCTGACTGGACTGTAGTTCCCCGGCTCATCCATTTTCCCCTTCTTGAAAATGGGGGTTATATTTCCCTTTTTCCAGTCGTCGGGAACTTTACCTGACTGCCATGATTTTTCAAATATGATGGACAGTGGCTTAGCAACTTCATTTGCCAGCTCCTTCAGGAACCACAGACGGATTTCATCAGGCCCCATGGACTTGTATACATTCAGGTTCTTAAGATGGTCTCGAAACAGATCCTCTCCTACAGTGGGCTCAGGGTTTTCATTCCCACTGTCCCTGCGTCTGTCTTCTGAGACTTGGGTGGTGTGGTCAGAGCATTTGCTGGTAAAGACTGAGGCAAAGAAGTCATTAAGCCCCTCAGCCTTCTCCAAATCCAGGGTACACGGTTCTCCTGATCGTTTAGGAGAGGATCCAGGTTTTCCCTAGCCTGTCTCTTATTTGCAATGTATCTATAGAATCCCTTCCTGTTATCCTTAATATCCCTATACAAGTTTAATTCTAAGTGGGCCTTAGCCTTCCTAACCTGGTCCCTGTCTTCCCGGACAACATCCCTGTATTCTTCCCAGGCCACCTGTCCTTGCTTCCACCTTTCACAAGCCTCTTTCTTCCTTCGAATTTTCCTCAGCAGCTCCTTATCCATCCAAGGGGGTCTCCTGGCCCTCCTGCCAAACTTCCTTCTAGTTGGGATGTATCACTCATGATCTTGCAGCAGGTGATCCTGGAATATCAACCAAGAGTCTTGGGCCCCCTGCCCTCTAGGGCTATATCCCATGGAACCTTACTGAGAAAGTTCCTGAAGAGGCCGAAGTCTGCTCTCTTGAAGTCCAGGGCAGTGAGATTGCTGCACAGTCTTCTCACTGTCCTGAGGATCTCGAATTCGACCATCTCATGATCACTGCAATCAAGGCTGCCCTGGAGCATCATATTTCCAACCCCCCCCCCCCCCCCCGTGGGTGAACACGAGATCAAGCACAGCACCTCTCCTTGTCGGCTCCTCTACTACTTGCAGAAGGAAGCTGTCTTCCACACAATCAAGGAACATCCTGGATTGCTTGTGCCGGGCCGTAGCATCCCTCCAACAGATATCAGGGTGGTTGAAGTCCCCCATGAGAACAAGGGCCTGCAAGCGTGAGGCTGTTCCTATCTGTCTGTAGAGCGCTTCATCCACCGAGTCCTCTTGGTCTGGCGGTCTGTAACAGATCCCCACAATAATGTCTCCCATCGCTCTTGTTCCTTTAACCCCAACACAACTCTGTTGACTGCTCACCTGTCCCCAGACAGAGTTCCACGCTCTCCAGCCTATCCGTATCATAAATAGCAACTCCCCCTCCCCGCCTACCAGGCCTGTCTTTCCTAAAGAGCCTATAACCTTCCATTCCAACACACCAGTCATAGGAGCCATCCCACCATGGTTCTGTGTTGCCCATGATATCATACCACCATAGACGTGCGCACATCTCTAATTCCTCTTGTTTGTTCCCCATGCTACGGGCATTTGTATAGAGGCATCTGAGCCGAGCTCCAAATGA
>JANRGW010002624.1:59262-107927 GCA_024733675.1 Psilopsiagon aymara | reverse complement strand
GGAATATTAATGATGCCAACAGCCCTCATACTCAAAAAACTGATGAATCCCCCAAGTGCCCATCAGGCAATTCAGTAAGCCACTGACTGCAGACCTCACTGTTGAGCTTATTGTCACTTGGGGACAGAGCCTCTTTTGTCCCATGAAACCTGAATCCTGGCTCTTGGATTTGGGTTTGAATTGAAGCTTTATACATGTTACTCAGGGCGAGGTCTGAGAAAGAATTTAGCCACAAAAATAGGATCTTAAAGGATTTTAGATGCTTTCAGCCAAAAGGTCTAACGCGCAATCGCTGCTGAACCCTCAGGGGTTATTGACTCCTTCAGACTAAAGTAGACTAAAGAACTTAAATGCCAGGTCTTGCCAACGGGCGCACCTAAACTCTAGCAGGTGAATCAGTCCTTGCTGAATCCTTCCCAGGGATCTGGCCAGTAATTAATTTTCTGTCTGATCTTTTGAGCTGGGTAGAGGAAGGAGTGATGAACTCTGTATCTTCCAAAGACTGTCTAATTGCCTGTAAAGACACTAGTTTAAATCACTGTTCCTTTTTTCAGTATGTGGTTTCTTCCATGTCTGAAATAACTGATCCTGTTAACATAAGGGGTATGGTAGGATTAGGGGAGGGTTTCTCCTCCTGTCTACAAAATGTGGAGTCTGGCAACGATGAGGAGGGGAAGTTGAAGACCGAGTGTTTTACCCGAGTAACCCTCTCGCAGGCGCTGCGAAGCCGCAGCACCGACGCCAGTTTCGGCTGTGGGCGTCGGTCACAGTTGCACTTCTCTCGGACCTTTCTACTCTTCCTTTTTCCTGCCGCCGGCGCTCGGGAGAGGTGCGACGCGGTGCCGGTAGGTCTGGGGGAGGCTGGCTGATCCCCGGGGCAGGTCCCGCGGCACCTGCCCCGGTCTCGAGGGAAGGGGAGGAGAAGGCAAGGTGCGGACGGGAAGGGAGGTGACAATCGCTGCCGGACGGTGGCTTCACCCGAGCGACGAGGAGAGGAGGCAAGAGCCCGCTGCGAGCGGTGAGAGCCACGGGGCTGCTACGGGCGATGTCACGGGGGGGCCGGGTTGCTGCCGGACGGGACCCCGCGAGGTGGGAGGAAAGGCGGCGCTGCGGCTTCCCGGGGGACGCAGCGCCAGCCACCGCTCCCGGACCCGCGCTCTACCTGTGCCGCAGGGGGGGCGGTCCCCGGGCAAAGGGGCTTTGCGGGAGCCGGCGATGCCCGTGGGCAATCTGTCCGGGAGAGGCGTTGGGCAGCAGCAGGAACTGAGGAAAGCGAAACCCCAGCGTCGCGGGTGGCAGCCGGGCGGAACGCCGCCCGGTGTGCGGAGACTGAGCTCAGGAGCGGACCTAAGAAAACGGCCGTGCCCTGCCCCGGGGAGGGGGTTACTGGGACCAGGGTTGAAGCCGGTCACAGGATTATTTCGATTTTGTCAGTATAAAAGGCAGGGTGAAGCAAGTAGCACCGGTTGTTGTCCTAAAATAGTATATGTCGAAGTCTTTTGGGTAATTACGACTCAATTTTATTCTCTCATGAACGCCCGGGGAATTTACACAACTTCAGCAATCAGCTGAGAAACAGTATTTTAAACTAGGAAATTACCATCTGGAGTTCACATGACCGGGATAGTGGCCTAACAAAGTGTTCTGCTAGGGCTTGCTGCAGGAATTTCAAGTGCCTCCATGAACCTGTATATCCTGCCTGATGGTTCAAAAGAATTCGCCTTCACTCTGTGTTTGATTCCAGGCGCTGACCAGGAGCTGCCTCAAACCCTGCTGTGCAGGGAGCCCCGTAATTACCTCTGGTGTTAGAAAGCAGCTTCGGACTTCGAGTGAAGAACACAAGAGTAGGAATTTCAATAGATGAAATCAAATACCAGACTTTAGTAAGAGAGTAAGGAAAAGGCAACAACGTGTTTGCTTGCCCAAGAGAGTTTTTTGTTTTTTTGTTTGTTTGTTTTTTTTTCCTTTTTTTCTTCATAGCAAGCAGAGGGGTGGGTTACCCCAGGCTAATCTTCAAGTAGTGCTCAGGATTGAGATGCATGTCTGCACTGGCTGTATGAAGGAATAGTTCAAATACCTTTTCAGAGGTGACATTTACAGCATGAGGAATGCTAGCAAAATTAAGTTCAGAAGCTGAAGCTGTGGTTACCTCCACAATACTCAGTATTTTGAGGAGATTGTGTTGTAGTACTGATGTCATCTTGTACTTTCATTTCTGTCTTAATAGATAACTTAAAGGGGTTGATACATGGTTTTAGTTTTATACCATTCACTGTAGTACTTGGTAAATATTATCTGTGCTTCAGATTTAAATGTTAAAAGATGAGAAGGAAGGCACAGGAGAGGTGCTTGCCAAGCCAGGGATATTGCCAGGTGCTGCAAAGACCTGAGACATGCTTGCATCTCCTTTCAGGAAGGGGGGTAGGGAAAGATGAAAAAGCATAGCAGTCATTTTAAAATTGAACTAGCTGTCCAAAACTAGTCAGTGGTGCAAGTGGTGTTTTAAAACGTAACATCATTTAAAAGTAAGGATCGAATGTGAAATATCATGACTGGACATGTTCCTGTGAGAAGTTGTGATCGTAAACATTTTTGAATCTATGAGAAGGTGCTGATTTCGTAGAACTTGCTCCTCAGCAAAGCAGAGAAGAGGATGGTCTTTGGTCAAGCAGTGTCTGTCCAGCAGAAGCAGCCGTGTGTGGTGGTTTAACCCCAGCTGGCAGCTAAGTACCGCATAGCTGCTCACCTGCTCCCTTCAGGTGGGGTGGGGAAGAGAATTTGAAGGGTAAAAGTAAGAAAGCTCATAGGTTGAGATAAAAACAGGTTAATAATTGAAGTAAATGAAAATAATAACAATAATTGTAATGTAAAGGAAAATAACAGGAATAAAAACTATGAAAGGCAAGGGATCCAAATGAAAACAACTGCTTACCACCAAAGGACTGATGCCCAGCCAGTCCCTGAGCAGTACCTGCAGCTTCCCTCTAGTTTGGTTGGTGAGCATGATATCATATGGTGTAGAATATCCTTTTGGGCAGTTGGTGTCACCTGTCCCAGCACTGTCCTCTCCTAACTCCTTCTGCTCCCCCATCCAGAACCAGCATATTGGGACCGGGGGCAGTATCAGCATTCAGTTCTGAGTTTAGTCACAAGGGGAAACTTCGATTTTTCTAAAGAAAACAGGAGATAAGTGGTTTTAAAAATAAAGCTGTGGAATGCTAGATACTACAAATGTAGTTATGAAAACTTACTGAGTTTAGTCATCTTTGACGGCTGTCTTGTTCCCTGTTCAGTCTGCCAAAGCTGTGTTGTGAGCATGAGAACTGTGTGCAAGAACAATGCCTGTCTTCAAGGAAGTAGGGTTACCGCAACTACTGTTCCTGTGTACACACTGCACCTGTAGGCACGGCTGTCATTCCGTACCAGGTCCTGTGTTTGCCCTAGTTACGTGGCTACCGTAAAACCCACACTGGACTATGTACAAAATTCTCTCTCTAATAAACCTTTCTGCATTTCCGCTTAGTCTACTGGAAAGACCATGGGACTACTGAAATATATAAACATTAGTGGTGTTTACTGATGTATTACTACACTTCCAGGGTAGCAGATCGTGCTTCCAGTTTACACAGGACTGCGCATGCCTGTGACAAGTTCTATATAGAAATATTTATAGATGTCACTGAAATCATGATAAAAGCTGTGTCATTTCAGGAGGGCAGTCGGAGGTATTCCAGAGACTTTTCTGCAGTTGAGAAAATTGAGGAGGCTTGTGTCGTTGTTGTAAGACTTGTGCATTGGGTCTTAGACATACTTTGGGTGGACAGAGTGATTCCAGCCCTAATTGGATACTTATGCCTGGAATTCTTTTCTTGACCTGTTGTCTTTGTAATTGTGATGTTTTCTGTAGGGATCTTTCAGGTGTTGAAAGGGCTCTTTGACTTGAGAGACCTGGTCAGAGAAAGTGTAAAATCAGGAGATGTTACCTGAAGCTTATTTAAAACCTTGAAGACTGACAATGGAATGTTCAGGAATTCCCTTGCTTGGAGAGAGCAGCCATAGATTACGAATCAACTTGTTTATGTTACTTAAAAATAACACTTCACTTCTCTGAGGTTTGCAGTCCGGAGTTGTCTGTCTGCTGAGCCTTGCCCTTGTAGCTGGAGGTTTAAGGGCAAGATTTTTTCTGGATGGTAAATGAGGGAAAGGCTGAATAGTTTACCGGAGCAGGAACAAACAGCAATTTTAGATTACTTTTGGTAAGCAGACAAGTGTGTAGGTGATATATACAGTAAGGGAGGTAAGCCCTGGCTACTGACCCATCAGAGTCCAGCATGGCTACAGAAACACTGGGGGTTACTGGCTGCATAACTGAGCTCTGTACTGTCTCAGCTGGTGTGTGGTGGAAGTTGATTCTTCCTAGGGATGGCATTGAAATGAAAAGATGGGCAACCCTGAAGGGCAGCAGTGCTGACATGCGCGAATCCAGATACGAGTGGTGAGGACCAACATGGATGTTGTAAGACCACCAGAGGTTCACCAGGCAGGAGGTAGTGGTTGGCAGCTCAAGTTGATAAATTATGGTAGTAACAGCATATGAGATATAAATTAGGGTATAGAATTGCTTAAAGGATGATGTAGACACAAGAGAAACTGGTCATGAGTTAAGGCTAAAACTTGTTGCCAAATCTGGAACCATGTAGAGTTTCCAGAACATCTCACAAAAAATAAGATCAAACTTGTCTTAAAATGGTCTGAAATTCCTGTGTTCTCAAATAGACATATTTATGTTGTCTTGTGAAGTCAGGTCCACTGATAAAACACAGCTTTCCTTTGATATCAAGACACTGATCCCGAGTCTGTGTTCTACTATGGGTACAACAGTGCTTAAGGCAAGAATATTTAATAGCCATGCAGTTCCTATTGCTGCTGCCAGTGGTGTCTGTACTTGGGATGAATTAGTGCTTCTGACCTGAACTAAACTGGGAGCATGACTGGTATCTTTTGCATTTTTTTTTTATAAATCAGCATTTGGTATATGGGTAAAACCAAAACTAAACTTTTGGCATCTTTTTCTAGTACAGTAACTTCTGTTTTCTGAGTTATTGATAGAGAATTTACATTTCTGGAGGTCATTTGGATCAGCCACCTGTGTAAGACTTACTTAGATGAGGTTGTTCAAGGCCCTTTGACATGGTATCTGTTACAACTTTCTATTCCAAAGTGTGTCTCCTACTTGTGGTTTTGTTATGGAATTAACAGCAGCTACAGTTCCAATGGGGAAATTCTGCATTGTTATCTGGCTTGTTTATTGTTCCTTTTGTTTGCTTCTAGTAAAAACTGTCCAGTCCTAGCTTCTGTTTCCTTCCAACAAATCTGTTGCTTATCCTTGTGCGTGTTGCTTACAGATTCTGCTGCTGTTCCCAGTGTGGATTTTCCTGGACTGGGAAGACCAGATTCCAGAGTCTGTAGCCAGCAACTTTCTGCCGTGTGAAACAAACGTGCTGCAATCCAGGTAAGCCAGACTATTTAAAAGTTCTCTTGGTGCCGGAGACTTTTGTTTCCCCATGTTTCTCTCCCTGCCCAGAGCGTCTGTGCTGCACTCTGTGCTTTGAGACTGTTTAGGTAATGTCTCTCAAATTGAGAGGCAGAGGTGATTGGAATAAGCTTGGGCAGTGGGGACTTGTGAATGATGTTATAGCCAGAAGAAGATGGCTGGGCTGGGAATAGAACAGCAGAAGTCAAGAATCTGGCAGGAGTTTTAGACAAGCTTCAGATTTTCAGGACTGGATGGCATTGGCAGGGAGACAATGGCTTGGCTCTTGTGCTCCTGGCAACCATGCACATCTTTGGGTTTTGCTCTCGGTGCCTGCTCCTTTACTCAGCTGAAGCCCCTCACATGCCACACAGTTTTGCAGCCTTCTTCCAGCCCCGTTTCTCCTGCCAACTCCTCTGCTATGCTCCAGACAGGTGGTGCCCTGCACTGTGTCTTTGTCTTGGGTAGAAGCTGCTATGTCCCTACTTGGGATCTGCTGTCTTGTACCCAAATGTGAATGATTAAATTTACATATGTCTTGTTTCTTTTCATCCAAGATACATACCATTTAGTTAAAGTCCTGAAAAAATGAAAACTGCTAAGAAACCTTGAGAAAATAATTTCTCCTTATGACCTTGTAAAAAGTTTGCTTTCTTGATATTGCCACGTTGTTCATCATTTAAGTAGCAAGATGCAGGCTTGTTCTTGTCTTGTCTGGCACCTTTGCTAGCATATTGTACTTCTCAGTAACAAATCTCTAGAAGTCAATTTAATGTAATGTGTTCAGATAAACTGACATTCAACAACATTCCGTATAGTGAAATATAAAAATAAGCTGTGTACTTATTTTTCTAAGTCCTCCTAATAAATATGTGTAATTGAAATGTCTTTTTTCATGCTGAGAGTGGGTATGTATTGATTCTGAGGTTTGAAATGATACTCTATGAAAGTAAAACCAGATGGTCTGAGATGTTGGGTCTGGTTTCAAGATCTGCTTATATGCCTTTGCATGAATGTTGTTGCCATCTTCTCTTGTAACATAAACTCATGTTTATGCTATTGTGTGGCTGGGTAGTCTAAGGAACTGATTAAAACTTGCTCTGTAGTGGTGACAGGCAGCTGAAGTTGCAAGTGGGATCTTTCTTTTGGTAAAAATAGTCTTAGATTTATTTAGGACATTTTCTATTGCACTGTTTTAAGGCTATAAATTTATTTTGATCAAAACCAGGTTGCAAATCCATGCCAAATAATGAAAATGTTCCTAGTTCAAATTTTCATATAGCTAACTATGCTTATATTTTATAAAAATGTCTCATGACAGACATACATTCTGATTTAAGCTAAAATTTGTATTTTCTTTATGCTAAAGGTTGTTTTGGAAGAATTTCAGGGAATAGGGTTGTAATTATTTAGCTTAAGGGGAGCCCATTTACAAGAAAGCAGTGTATTTTTAGTCTGTACCTGAGTGGCTAACAAAGAATTCAGATAACAAAAACTGTTTTGTAAGGTAGTAAGTGTACTTGCTTTTCCATCTATGGAAGAGCAGTATTCACTATTGCACTAAAAGCAGGTGCCAGGCTCAGATTTGGCTGGACAGGGAGAGATGGATGACTCTGTAGTTTCCTGCAGCTTCCCAGGAGCATAAGTTTCTCCTCACATGGTGTGTTAGTGGGGGGACTGTACAGACCTCTTTCTTTTGGCCTCCTGATAAGGGGCAGAGATTATCTGCCCACAGGTATCCTTGAGGCGCTGTTGCTCTTACCTCTGTGCTGCTGTGGAATCCATTTCTCCTAGACTCTTGTGCAGGTCAGGAAACCAGCTGGGATTAAAAAAAGTTATTGCCTAATGGTTCATCTGTAATTGCTGGGTAAGGCATGAATGACTTGACTTACATTTCCGCTTTTGACTTGTTCCTCCTCTTTTTGGTTTTTCCTTTTTTCCATTTTTCCTTGAGCAAAAGGTATTTTTCTGTATTCTTAAGAATATACATTTGCATCCTGTCTTCAGAAGAAGGCTGCAGTTTTAAGCTGCATAGCATTAAAATGCCCATCTGGGCAATATCATTTTTGTAAGATGGGGGATGCATCCTATGGTGAGAAAATGGTAATAAACATGTGTTAGGTTTTGAGTGTGGGGAGGACAATTTGAGGTTATCACAACGTGAAGATGTCTGAAAGGGACATGAGCCAGCCTCTGCTCCTAACTAGTCTGCACCAGGAATGGACTGTGAGGAGGAAGGGGGGAGACGACTGCAGCCCTGTAGCTTTGTCTGTCTCTGTACTTGGGAGCATGACACAGATCGTGGCACCCTAATCTTCTTACAGTAAATTTGCCCCTTGGGAGGAAGGGAATCTTGAATATGTTTCCCTTCCTAGAGCTGACAGTAGCATTAAGTTAACATGTGAATGTGTCTTACCTGGCAGATGTAGCAAGTATAGGTTATGACAGCACAGCCTGTTGTTTTGGGCATGTTAAGTAAGACCTGTGTAGCTTCTGGACTACAATAAACGTACATTCTTATTTTCCCTGTAATGCCTGTATGTATCTTGATGATGGTCAGTGTAAGAGTCCTGCTCATTCATAGTAGTTTTTTCAGTTTGATATTTCAGTTAGCGTTCTGAAGAAACTGCCCAGCTTTTTGCAAACCCGTGTTGTGGGATGGTGTCCTGAGGAATGCTATGCACCTATTTAAGAAAACTGTGTAGGTCATAGTCTATATTTTAATATATTACACAGACATTTTTGGGCAGTTGTCTTGTCTGAGATTCAACCCTGCTGAGCTCTGAGTTTGTAGCTGCTGCTGAGCATGCTGCCAGTTTCAAGTCAGTTTTATCTCAGATGAGTGTAGTCAGATACAAACCCTGAAGCCCACAATGATAGAAGGTGATAAGAATTTTGCCTTTATAATGAATGCTTGGTTGGTGATTTTTTTAGGTAAGTTACATTAGAAATTCTGATTCACTTAATTCATTTTTTTCCAATAGCAAAATAAAAGGAAAGTTTAATCAGGTGCTGTGCCTTTTTTACTGGTATATAGTACATACATATATATTTGGTTTCAGGTACAGGCTGCCATGTTAAGACTGGCAATTCTGGATAGGGAGAAAATGCAGACCCTGCTTCCGGTTCAGATTACTGAATAGAGTTAGAATTTAGGAATTAAAGTGGGAGCAGTGTTTAAATTCGCTGAAATACAACCTTGAAAATACAGAGCCCTGCAAAAACTGCTGCACACACAGAGTTTTACTGAATATTCAACAGTTTCACAAGGCTTCCATGCCCCAAGATTCACGTGGCTTTAGGGCAGCTGTGGAAGTGGCATAGAGTTGTGCTGCTGTCCCCATTGGAGAGAAGTGTATCCATGCATTTTTCTGTCAGTGGGATTTGTTGCTTATCTTCCTGGTCTCTCCAGCTAGCATAACTAACTAATCTGGTTTCAAGTGAATAGGGTGGTCTGTGAATGCTATGGCTTTTACCAGTCTTTTCTCTCCAGGCCAGATTTCCTCTATATGTAGAGCAACACACCTCTGCAAAACGGAATGAACTGGAAAGGTGCTTTGGCAATGTTTTCCAGTGTGTGTTGATGAAGGAAATGATTTAGCTGAGAAGTGCTTGCAGCTTTATGTGCTTGTGGTTCTTTCTCTTGAGCAAATGAACAAACAATAAAAATCTGGAGGAGGGAGCTGGTGCTTTTGTTGCTTTATGAATTGAGTCTAGTGACTCATCTGCCCAGAGATAGGGTGCAGCTGGGCATGGGCACCGTGAGTCAGTGTCCATCCTACCATTGTGCACCTGGAATACAAGAGCATTTCTTCTGAAGAGCAGAATGATGTGGGAGGGGTAGCTGAAGCTATTGGTCTTTGTCTTGCCATATGCATTTCCAAAGACTTAAAGCAAGAGAGAAGTGAGAATCTGGGAACAGAATCTAGAACTGCTCAGTTATCTGCTTGATAATGTTTAGATCTGAAACTTCCAGATCGAAGTGGAAACTTCTTGTATATCAGTGTTAAAGCCCTGGTCTTGCAATTAGTGTGCTTGTTGGTCTTACAATGTTTGCAATGGCTTTAATGGTACCTAATGGTTTTTATATATGCTACATCCAGGTAACTTTTTAAAGTATTTGACTTCCCTGTCACCTGTTTTATGCTTTGTCTTGCCTTGCAGTCAGGTACCTGTCACTAAACAGTCTTCCCTCTGGGTTACTGGTAAGCAGCTTTTGAGAGTCTGCTTTAAGAAGACAAAACTTGTGAGATCAGTTTCTCCTTCTGCTATCAGCTTGATTTTGTGCCCATCTATCTCTCAATTCATAAATTGCTGGTTTGTAAGTAGGTGGGTACAGTTTCTTAAGGTGTTCAAGTTTTCCCTATGGATGCTTAAAATCCTGTATCACTTCTTATAGGATCTGGGGTTGGTTAGTAATATTAATCTTTTGTTCTCCTTGTAAACAGGTTTTACTTGTTAGTTGATCTTCCCAGATATGTCTCTATTGGTGGTATTTTTGTAAGTTGCTCTGTACCTATTTGCAAGGAGCAAAGTACAAATGGAAACTACAGAAAGTGTATTAGTGCCTTGAGAGATTGCACAGGGAAGTACAACACGCAGTTTACTTACTAACCCAGGCTGTCTTACCTAATACAAAATGGAATGGTTTCTAGACTGTCCCTCTCACCTTTGTTCCTATTACTATCTAATCTTTGAGTTAATGCTTATTGTCAGATCAATTTATTGCTGTATCTTATCTGAAACTTGAATACATTTTATACTGAGAAACTTTTTATACTTGCATTGGCTCAGTTTTTTGTGGCGTTTTGTGTGTGGTTGTGAGGTTTGTTAGCTGGTTAGTTGGCTTTTGGGGGGTGTGTTTGTTTTGTAAGCAGATGAAGCTGTTTTTCAGTTATAAACCCTGTCTTGCAATGAGCTATAGGGGTAATGGGTTGGTTTGCAAGCAGTTGTTCAGGATTGGGCCTTGCTTTCTTCTGAAGCTGTAGCATCTCACTTCTGAAACAGCATATGTAAATGTGGGCATTTTAAAATTAAAATTCATTGCATTTATTTTCAAAAGCAAGTGTTGAAACAATGGAAAATACAGATGGAAGAGATACGAAGTGGCTCTCTAATCCACTTAGTGCTGAGTGATCTATTATTTGTCACATGTATCTGTTCTTAAAACTTTCAGGAGGGAAAGCTTCACAATTCTCTTGCCCATTCATCTTGTGCTTAAACAACCTTATTAATAGACATGGAGAAAAGCTTATTAAAATTTCTCTTACAGTTTTTCTTTAAGTTTATTCTCGGGAGTTTTACTTCTTCATTGCTCCCTGTCTATCTTCATTATTCTCTCTGGCTTTTTGTAATTAAGGAAACTCAGTTTCTTTTGTGGTTTTTTTTTTTTTTTTTTTTTTTTTCCCCCTCAGAATTCCTTTTCTAGCCTTTGTGATTGTTCTTGGTGCTTTTCTTCGGAATTTGTTCACCTTTTGTCTATTAAATACTGTACTCCCATCTGGTCTGGTAGATCTGATGGATCCTTCCCAGAAGTCTAGCTGCCAAAGAAATCATTTTTTTCTGAATGAAGAGTGTGATGTACCTCTTTTCACTTATCACCCAACAGATACATTTGAAACCCTATAAACGGCCAGATTTTAAGACTCCAAAAGAAAGAAACACAGAGCTGCACCAGCTACCAAGAAGGAGAAAAATGACTGCTACTGCTGAACCCAGGACAATTGGGCTGTTCTTTCATAGCTCACTAATAGTGGGACTTTATGTGTTACTTTAGAAGTCTGGGATGCTTTGATCTCAGGGTGGCTGTTGCACAAATGTCTTAAAAGGGTGATGAGAGATCATTTTTTAGAAAATGCAATGGAAAAGTTGCAGATAGGTGCATAAAATAGCTATGTTCATTTCTGTGGTGAATCTTATTGCATCAATTGGCTGGTAAACTGGTGCTTTTAAGCATTAAAATCTACTGAAAACAGCAATGGAATGAGATAATCTGGGAGAAGGTGATTGTAGGCACATGGTTTCACAAGAGTATTCTCTACTTTGAAATAATAATGCCTCTGATAAAATGATCATTCTAGCTTTAAAGGATTATTCATGCCACTCTGTGGGGAAACTTGTGTACTAGGTCATTGTACAACAGTTTAAGTTGGCTCTCCACTAACTGTTGTTCCTCCATTGTCTTCTATGACTGTGCATTGATTTCACTGTGAAAGAAGCTGTGATCTTCTATTTACTCAGTTACTAAAATCCCCAAAGGCCCTTTAACAATTTTAAGGATTAACCAGGTTTTATGCTGAGATTTTATTCCCTCCTTCCCCATATCCCCTTCCCCCCCTTATCTTCTGGGCCAGAAAAGCAGCAAGGTCTTCATGGGCAATGTCCTGATTCTTCACTACTCTTTTCCTTATTCTTCTCTATAGTGACCCTGCATATTGGGCAGTCAAGTTACAGCATACTTCCTGGATTGTAAAAATCAACAGCGTAGCTTGTGAGGAAAGGATTGCTCACTGGTTGGCTTTGAGAGTTTAACTGGGTCTGAACTTTGATCTTTAATGCCCAGCTTTGAATTACCTTGCATCTGCACTCAACCTCATTCCTCTTTGGTTCCTCTCTGAGAGGAGGTGTCATTATCTTGTGACGTAGAAGAGAAAGTTGGGCTGTGAAACTTGCAGATAACTGAAGTGTGTGACTACCAACTGAGAAAGCTAAGTTGTGTATGTTTAGGTCCTGTTATGACCCTGCAGTGGAGTGGTGTCCCAAGATGTGATAGGAACAGTGGGGAGAATGGTTGGGTTTAGTTAGAGTGCCTGATGTCTCATACCACAAGACATTGCATATATCCAGTAAGCTGCTGTTTACAAAGTTTGTTGCTTTGAAAGTAATGTTATATTGTTGTGGGTATTTTTATTTCTTAAAATGCTTTGTGTTCCTTCTTCCTCCTCATATTTGCAATTTCTCTTACTCATTCATACTAGTGTTATGGGGTTTCTTTTTTCTTCAATATAACTTTTATTTATTATTATTATTACTTCGAATTACAGAAGAGATAAATAGTCTTTTAAATATTTGAGCTCCACCACAAACCAGGCTCATGTTAGTTAGCAGCTACCATGTGGCCTATCATACTGCCTGATGGTTTTGTTTTGGGTTTTTTTTGTTTTTTTTTTTTTTTCCAGTAGAACAAGAGGGATCTGAAATACTGTTCTTGGAGAATTAGGAGAAACTGCCAGGTACCTTAGTATACCAGTGAAAATGCCCCATGTCCTTGCTATACCGTTTTTAATTTATAAAGGAAGAAGTAGTGGTGGGGAGAAAGTATAAAAATTACTCTGTGAAAATGAAAAGGGAAGGAAGCAACAACGATATCAAAGTTAACATTAAACACTGTCAGAAAGAATTAACAGTCAATACATTTTATGCTAGTGAAGGTGCATTTTAATCTAGCTATCTTCTCGCTTTCTGCCTGAATATGGCCTAATTACTTGTCACTTCCCCTCAATAAATAACGTCTTCTGTTATAACTTTCTCTCTTATGTTCTAGATACAATGTCTGCACCGAGTGGCATCCCTGTCCCATCTGCACCACCTTCTTATGAAGAAACAACAGGAATCAACATGAACTATCCTCAGCCCTATCCTACCCCAGAACATGGCCAGAAACCAGATGGGAAAAGAATGAACCCTTCCCCATATGTAGGACAGCCTTCACCAGCGCATAACCCCAGTAAGCCTCAAACTGTACTGGACTCCATGTTAAGGAGATGCTGAGTGTCTCTGTAATAGGTGTTGCGCAGAACATGAAAGATCGTGGTTCAGAGGTGTTCTTCACCTTCCAGACATATTTTTGACTAGAGTAAGGTGAATAGGTTCTTGTGAATCCTTCAGTATGCACTAGTATCAATAACACCATTTGGTGCTCTGCAGTTTTTAATGCAGCTTTATTCTTAAGACGGTGTGTTTCTGCATTGGAAAATACCATGGTGATTTCTCCTTATGACTGTGCATTTCATTGCTCTAAGCCTCAAAATACTTGAGTAAACAGCTGGTTCTAGCTCAGAGGAAGGTGACTAACTTTTTTTCCTTATTTACTTATTGAGTATAGCATATTTTTCTGCTCAGTTACAGTTCAGACAGTGTATGTGCAGCAACCAGTAGTATTTTGTGACCGCCCAGTTCAGATGTGCTGCCCTTCATGCAACCAGATCATAGTGACACGTCTCTCGTATGACTCAGGAGCTTTGACTTGGCTGTCATGTGGTGGCCTCTTCCTGTTGGGGTAGGTTGATTCCAATTTGGACTTCATATTTCTCTTCTTACATGTCCTTTTATAGCTCTAAGGAGTGACAAAGCTCTCAGCTTTGTTGCAGACTCATTCTGTCTTGCACATGACACTGAAAGTTTGAATAGCCTACATGTGCACTAGGTCCTATATGACCTTGAAGTAGCTCAAGAACACTAGTGTGTTCTTCCTACAGCTTCAAGGCACCAGTTTTCCTGACGGCTTTTGCAGGAAATAAATTTTCTCTTCCTATGTATGTAACAAGTGGTAAAAGAGATTGATTTTGTTTCTGATTTGCTTTGCAGGTGTGTAGCTGGCTGCTGCTTAATTCCCTTCTGCATTGATGCCCTAAAGGATGTGGATCACAGCTGTCCAAACTGCAATACTCTTCTTGGGTCTTACAAACGTTTATAGGCAGTGTTTAAATGTTGATAATTGGTTGATGAAGTTGGTTAGCACCTCTACAAGCTCTTTTTGAAGCTTCTTGCAGACTTCTGGTTGTTTCTATGCATCCTGTCACTGGAAACCAATGAAAAGTAATGTTTATTGCTAGATTGTTTGAATAAGAATTTGCTTGAGGGGATTCCAACTTAATTCTGTAAAAACTATATTTAATCTTTAAAGGCCACTCAGTGCAGAACCAGTTGATGGCAACTATGTTTTCCCTTTCAGCTTTATGCAAAACAGGTTGATGATGTTCTTCAGTTAATCTCATCTCAACTATGCTGCAAACTGCTGGGCTTGCTTATAGCCAGCTCAGACAGGGAGGAGAACATCTCTGGAGAGCTAGATAGTCTCATGCTTGGTGCTGATGCTTTTGTAACAGCACTGTTTGCAAACTGGCAGGGAGCTGCTTGCCTCTGGGACAAGTGCCCCCCTTTCACAAAAGAAGCAATTTGTTGGCATCTGTTCATGAGCACTAAAATTCACTTTAAAACTTCCTTAATTTAAAGAGAACAAAACCTAGAGGCTTCATCCTTTTTGGAGGCTACTTTACCAAATGCACAATTCAGGTTATCATGCGTTAATGGTGATTCAATCTAGTACCTGAATTTCCTTGCCAGTTTCAAGTCTAGTCATACCTCTACTCTACAGTAAAGATGTTCATACAGGAATTGTTAATAGGTGTTTGTTCAGTGGTTTCTGATCAGTTTGGATTTTTTACTGCTGATCTAGATATCTATCAAGTGTTCTCTTTGCTCCACCCCAGTGAAAGTGCCCATACAGCCTTGCTTATAGCCTTGGAAGACTTTCTTGTACATTTACGCAAGTCAACTGATAAAGCATAAACAAACCTCAGCCTTATTTTAAGGCTCAAATTCCACCTGCAAAACACAGATTCAGGACCTGGGGTTTTAATTGTTGTTCTGTTTGTTAATTACTGTTTCTTCATTAAGAAGGTAACATGATTGTTAAGGAATTTCTCGGATGATTATTTAGGTGTGTACTGTGATTTTTCTAAAGTAAGTTCTAAGTAAGTTCTGTTTTCAGAGGCTGAATCTGGATATGCTTATTTAAGACAATGATCACAAAAGATTAGGGAATGAGGTTCTTAAGGTTGAAGTATTTTACTCTGTCGTAAGTAGTGGACTTGGTTTGAATAAAATCTTGATGCGTTTGAATGATATCTGTCTAGAAAAGATGGGTGTTTATAAGGCTGTGATGCACTGTATTAAGCTCTGTAAAAGCTAAAATAAAAATTAAAAATTACTGCTTTTGCCAAATGTGCCTTCTATAAATATTTGGTAGAAGTTAACTTGAGAAGTCTTTCAACATTTCACTTTTGAAATCCAGGAGTTTTGTGGATGGCAAATACAACTTGTGTAAATTGGCTTTTGTAAAGTGCTGTTGCTTGTGGATCATTTGCAGGTGGCTTAATAGCTGTCTTGTGCATTTGAAAAAGGTTTCTGGTCAGAGTGTCCTGTGCCATAGGAATTTCCATCAGTAGCTACTAACTTACAAGAGCGATGGAGATAAAAAGGGGGTAATTTTGTAGCTTTTGCTGTGATGATATAGAATTATCTTGTGGGGTTTTTTTGTGTGTGTGTTTTTTGTTTGGTTTTTTTTGTTTGTCTACTGCTGCACCACTGCTTTCCATGTTCTTTAATAGCTGGAGTGATGCTCCATTGAATTTTCTGTTCCGATGACAGGTAACAGTTCTAACTTAAGCAGGTAGCATATGCTGCTTTAAAGCAGTATTCCCATCCCTCTGGATTTTACAGAAAATGTACTTCCTGTCAGTTTAACATCAGAGCAGGACAGGAAGAAGCAATGAAGTTTAGTGCTTCTAAACTAAATGTTTACTCGCATGATAGGCAGGATTTTTTAGTTCTCTCAGTACCCATGTCAGTCTGGTCTGGATAATCCTGCTGTATATTTACTTGGTAAGTCTTTAAATTGCTATTTCTTTAGCTCCCCTTTTCTCTGCAAAGTGATGGTTGGCAAGTCTGAGGTTGTGACACCAGAATGCAGAAGGAATACTGACAAAAATAATACTTAAGTGGGGTTTTCTTCTATGGGCACAGTTCACTTCAACTCTTTAAACTCCTTATATGGACTGATAACAAGGACACGTAGTGCTAGCAGCTATTCCACCTGAGTATTCTGCAAAACTTTCTGCTGTCCCTCCTATGCTTAAATTTCCTTAAATAAAAAGTTCTTTTGTGTATGAAATTGCCTATAGGATGTGCCAAAGTAACTTGCTTTGTTAAACTTATTTTAGACAGACAAATGAAGGATATAACTCGCTTTGTGTTTAAGTTGAAGTTGCTCTTTGTTTTTAAACCTCACTATATTTAAAATAAAACTTTTGGCTTTCATATCTCATGCCTTTAATCAGCAAATTGTAACGTTCAGAATGTTTCCAAACACACAAATGGCTGAAATGTTAAAATTAAGTCAAGAAATGCAATTACAGGGTGAAATTTTTCAGCCTCACTTGGGCCTGGTCTTTGGTAAATGATGGTGTCTGGCCTGCAGACCAACTGTGTACACACAGAACCACACTTGAAAAGCTGTTACCTGCTTTTACCATTTATTTATTTATTTATGTTACCACCACCACTCCTCCCCCCTTTCCCCCCAGTTAAAACTCCTTTGGGTAAAACTTTTTTGCTTACGGTACAACTAAGCACACATATAGGTATAGATAAGCTTCTATGTACCAGTAAATGGTAGGGAGAAAATAGTTCTGAAATATCATCATATTCAGTCTGAAAGAATCCCTATTACCCATGTGAGAATGCCCTACTTTTTTGGATGTCTGAAGCACTTTTTTCTTTGGGCTGCAGAAAATACAGAAAGGCAGGATCGATTACCTCAAACAACTTTGTTCTACTGCATTGGTATTTTTATTAAAAACACTTTGTTTATAAGCAAGTTGTGGTGAACAAATAGTATTTCCCCTGTTGATAGAAAATGAAGTGGCACACTGACTTCATGTGCTCATGTTATGTCTACAAATAAGGAAGGGACCTGAGCCATCTGAAATCCTCTGGCCTCACATGACAAAGCTGGGTGAAGCCTTCCCTTATCCTGCCTTCATACACTCTGCAGGATGGCATTGCTTTCTGTTACACTTAATAAGTTTATTTCCATTAGATTTCTGCTTGTAATTGACCCAACTTGTACGTGATTCAAGTGTAGTTAATTTTGGTGAAGCCTGAGCCAGAAGGAAAGAAAATCTGTGTTGTCATGCAAAGAGGATCCAAAATACAAGCTGTTAAAACAAAAAACAGCTGATAGCCTTACAAGAGAGCTGTTAGTCAAGAACTCGGTGGTCTAAAAATTCTGCTATTTATGAAAAAAATAGTGTTTGTGAAAGCACTGCTGCCAGTCTAACCACAGGTTCCTTTTTTAAAGGAAAGAGTTGCGACCTGTGTACTCAAACCCAGTTAACTATTCTTCATAACTGAGCAGCAAAAGGTGAGTAGTGGGGTATACACTGTGAGCCTGGGAATAAAATCTAAAGTGAGTACTGGGACAAAAATGTGATGCATTTATGGTCCATGTAAATTATATTTTCTAGCAAATTAACCTGTCTGTTCCTTTCTTCTTTGTAAAGATGATTCAAATTCATTATGTTTAGGATGACTTTTACTGTATTTTTGTGAGATGAAAACCCTTGTGTATGATGTGCTGGATGCGATTCCAGTTGAGAAATAAATTCTCCAAATGTCTCACTATGTTTTTGAACAGGGTGTGTGGTGAAACTTCCTGAGTTTAAAGAGAGTGCTTCATATTACCACTTGATTTTTCTTATTAGTATTATTACCTTTGGCATTTTGAGTATCTGAAAATCTAGCATCTGTTTGCAGCAGGTGTCTGTGTGGTTTGGAGATGCTAACAGTAGTTGTGCCCAAGTCTAGAATAAACCAAGAGTGCATAGGTGACTTTCTGAAAGCCCATTTGTGGTTGGCTGTTTTATTTTCATGTACCATCTGACGAATTTGTGACAAAGAAGGGAGGGGGGAGAGGGAAGGCAGCTTCATTGAACACTAGAGGATTACTGAATTAAGGGTGTGGGTGACAGGCATTGCTTTAACCCCATGATGCACCTGAAGGTGACAGTAGGGCTTTCACAAAAGTGTTTGTGGGGAGGAACACCTGAAGTCGTTTCCCCCTCCTACTCCAGGATGTCCCTAAGGCCCTTTTTCTGGGCACACTGCCCTGAGTAGCTCTGGAGGAAAGAGGGCAAAGCCACTGCCTGCGCTGCGAGCTGCACACGCAGCTCTCCCCGCTCCCAACATGACGCTGCTATGATAACCACGTGTCCCGGCGCAGGCCCTCGCAGTCCCGCAGGCAGAGCTTTACCCTATGCGGCACCAGGGGGCGGCGGGGGTCGTCGGAGTCCATAGCGTGCTTCTCCTCGGGCGGGTCCGGGTCCCCCGCCGCGGCTCTCCGCCCTCCCTCCTCATCTCCTTGGTACTCTTCTTCTTTGTTCCTGCAGTTCCGCGGGCTTCCCCTCTGCTCCCGGGCGCAGCGGCCGGCGTCGAGTGAGAGGCGCGGTCCCGGTCGGTCCGTGAGGAGGTTGCGTGGCGTGAGGCGGTTGCGTGGCGTGAGGCGGCATTGGAGCGCTACCACAGCACTGAGGAAGGTGGCGGGGCCGTCCGTCACTGGAGGTCCTCGTAGTTCACGTCCTGGAGACGAATGTGTCTCAAAGAGCTGCTTGGTTTGGGGGCGCTTTTCTTATTGCCCCCGCTACCGAGGGAATAACGTATTGGGAGCACTATTCCTGAAGCTCTGCCCTGGAAAGCGTTCCAGCTGTGAGGGCTCCCGCGGCCCGGCCCCGCTGCCTCCTGTGGCTGCCCCTGCGGCGGCAGCAGCAGCAGCATGTGGTGGGCTTCTCTAGGCCTCGCTGCAGGGTCCAGGGTTTGGAAAACCGGTAAAGGCACAAGGTGGTTGTAAGGAGAGGTAGGTGGGAGTGGGTGTGCCTCGACCCCTGGGCCATGCCAGGGCTCTTGCACAGAGGGTCAAGAATGGGGCTGTGCCACGGGCCTTTTCCTCCTGCTTTTGGCTGTTGTGGTTGGAGGTGAGTTTATTCATAGAATCACAGACTGGTTTGGCTAGAAAAGGACCTTAAACCACATCCAATTCCAGCCCTCTCCCATGGGCATAGATACCTTTTGTTAGACCAGGTTGCTCCAAGCCTCATCCAGCCTGGCCTTGAGCACTACCAGGGATGGGGCAGCTGCAGCTTCTCTGAGCAAATGCCTCATCACCCTCGCAGGAAGAACTTCTTCCCAGGATCTCATCTCTGTCTCCCTTCTGTCAGTTTAAATTCTTCCTTGTTTATCACTTAACGTCCTTGTAAAGTATCCCTCTCCAGGTTTCTTGTCAGCCCCTTTTAGGCACTAGAAGCTGCTCTAAGGTCTCCCCAGAGCCTTCTAAGCCTCCACAGGCTGAATTAGCTCAGCACCCTCAGCCTGTCTCCAGACAGAGCTGCTCCAGCCCTTGGAGTGTCTCTGTGGCCTCCTCTGGATTTGCTCCAGCAGCTTCATGTCCTATTTGTGGAGTTGTCCCAGTGCTGCAGTAGATGGGGAAGAATTCCCTTCCTCAGCCTGCTGCTCACGCTGCTGGGGATGCAGTCCAGCGCGCTGGTTTCTGGACTGCAAGCACTCACTGCCAGGTCATGGGGAGCTTCTTGCTGACCACCACACCCCAGCTTGTCCTCAGGGCTACTTTCAGTCCAGTCTCTCCATCTAAAAGCTTGTGGGGCCTTTACAGAACGCGCTGCTATTAAAATTCAGATTTCCTGGGCAATACAGGTGTCCATAGATGTCTTTGCTTTGTTGAGTATTAGGTGGTATTTTTGATCAAGTTTTGACTAAGTTCACTTAACAAACTTGAGTACAATGCTTTCCTCAGTTCTGTTGCCAGTGCTGGTCTCTTGTGAATCTTGCAACACGTGCCTGATTTTCCTCAGTATTTTAAGATCTAGGGAAACACCGTGGTAGACATTTCTCTTGGGGAGGTTCTTGTATTAGCAACCCGCTCAAATGAGTGAACTTAGTCAAGTGCATAGGACACTAGTGTTATGCATTAGCTTAAAGATTTATCTTCAGCATGTGTTTAAGAGTCAACCGCAAATCAGGCATTTAATTTGTCCCTTACGAGTTTCAGTACAAAGGGCCTAAAATCTGTGATACACTGAAAAAAGCTATTTGTAATATTTTCAACAAAAAAAGCCCTGAAATGTTGCTTGTGAATTTTATTCTTTGGTGTATAAGATTCAGGCAAGCTCAGATTTATGTGAGTGTGCTCATGCACTTGTAATAAGACCATTTTCTTTTTTATTAATATAACTTCTTTCTGAAGAAGTGGGAAGCCACAAAGCTAAAACTTGAAATTAAAATGCAAATTTGATTACTTTGGAAAGTGTGATTCACAGCTGCAACTGAAAAAGCAGGGCAAGATAATCTGAGCAAAATAGAAAATCAAAGGCATTTACCAGGTAACATTGAATTCTGTTTTCTTTCTCCATGCGAAAGCCTAAATCTTCAAGCTTCTCTGTCCCAGCAGGCCTTTCCATCTGTTGCATACCCCAGGATTGCAGCCTGAATCTGAATTTGAATGTGAGCCTGACCTGTGAGTCTCTTCATAAGCTGACATGTAACCCACTCTGAAATTAATGTTTTTTACATAGAAATTCTCTGTATCTCTTATTTTGCGTGGTATGTTAATATTCAGTCTTTGGCTTACAGTGCTATAACTGGCTGTTGATCTTCAGAAAGGGAGAGACTCACCTTCTCTGGTTGTGCTGATGTCTGAAGCTGGATTTGTCCAGTTTTCAGACATCAGGATCACCGGTGACTTCTGATGGAGACTTCTGAGTAGTTGCTGCTCTGTTCTTACAGATATTTGAATTTCTGTTAACTCTGCTCAAGCATGTGTTATGTGTCTGTATTTATTTGACCCTTCACATTTAACAAGAGTGCTTGTGCTTAAAATGATGTGTATGTAACTGCGTTAATGTCCAGTGTTTGCAAACAAAAACTGTAGCTCCCTTTTTGAGTTTTTTGAGTTTGTTTGTTAATCGTTAAAGAGAACCCTTCTTCTATGACATATCAGCTATTTTTGCATGAAGATGTTACTGTAGAAATTGTGATTGAAATGCTGATATCCGTAGCTAAGTATTTGTCTTGAAGCTGTAAAACATGTCTCTCACTAGGCGCTATGGCACCTTATCAAAAAGCTTGTCAGAAGAGACCAGTTTTTTCAGCGTGATGCCTGTTGTGCAACCTGGAGACATGCTGTTTTGCCACATGGTAAGACATACATGCAGTGCTGTTCATCTCCACATGTGCAGCGGCATTGAGGCATCTCAGAATCTGATGCGCTGCAGTCTTGTGAGCAGGTCTGAAGTTTTTGGTTTATCTGGTTAGACTCAGCTTTGTTTCAGGGACTTTGGATACAGGCTGTCTCTTGGCAAAATTCATACAATCTTTCCTGGCCACCTCTTTCCTAAAGCTCCTTTCTTGTGGGAAAGGAGTTGCCTGTAACCTGCAAGAATTGTTCTGGGTGAAAATTAAAAACGTAACTGAAGGAGATTTTTATTTTTTTTGAACAACCTGCCGACAGCTCTCTAAGGGAAGTCTGGCAATTTTAGAGGCCAAAAGGTTTCTGAAAGAGTTTTTGGTATTTGAGTAGGGGAAGAAATTACTAAAACCAGTCTTGTTCCAAGAAAGCATTTAGATTTGAGCACATAGTTATTTTTTGGGGTGTGCTTATGCTTAAAGTTAAGGACTTATTCATGTACTCTGCTGACTGCAGACATTGGTGCCATACATGAAGCTAACATAAACCAAGTGCAAAACTTACTGTAAAGCGTCAGATTTATTAGTAAGAGGGTAGAGCTGCAAATACTCAGCATACAAACACTGCTTGTAGCTTGTTGCTCTTGGGTTATGCAAGAGAGTTATGATAAGGCAAAAAGTCCTTCTCAGTGTAAGTTTTATGCTGTTAGGTTATTTTGCAATAGCTGTGTGAAATACATTGAAGAATGTTACTATATAAATAGTTAAAAGTCAGACTGCTGTTGAGAACAGGCAGTAGTAGCAATTCAAGAGCTTAATGACTACAGGGTAATGTACAGAGCATGTACTATGCCCAGATAAACCATAATCTTTCTATTGAAAGTTAGAATTAATACAGGACTGATTAAAAATGTCAAACCCAGCAAGCTGTGAGTTTTCCACAGTTGAATCTTTTGAAGCTGTTTCAGAATTAGAATATTCTGAAAAATCCCTGTGGACAGAAGAGGGATTTCTCAGTTACTACTTTGGGTTGATCAAAGGAAATCTGAGCTGCTGTACGAAATCTGCAAGATGTTTGCTTTTTTAATTTAGTTTCAGACCTGAGCTGTCTCCGGGTTTTACATTTGTGAGATCTGGGATTCTGATAGAGTGCCGCAGCTTTTGTCATGAAAGATTTTATTAACTGTTTAGACTTGACTTGCTCTTTCTGATCTTCTTTGGCAATTGATCTATGTAGAGCGCATGCGAGAAGTCACTTTCCCTTTAAGTAAAATTTGTAAGCATTTTGAACTGAGCCGATGTTACCTGATGGAGAAAGTAAGTTCAGGCGTGAGGCTGTGGCAACACAAGCTTATTGGGGGAGCGTGGTGACTGTGACTGGGATTGTTATCTATGATTTCTACTTGTGAATCTGGTTTGAAGTAAGCAATAGTTCGGGTTAAACCAGAGAGCCTTGCAGTGAGTTAAGACATGGGAGCAGGAGAGAATAAATCCTTGCCTGCCCACAGCAGCTTCCTTCAGAAGGTGTTGGTGTGAAAGCATAACGAAGTTTTGACAGTGCCTCTGTCCCATAGGTGAACACTGTCGAGCAAACGCAGCCACGGGCTGCTAGGGAAGGCATCTGATGAGAACCTGGTTCTAGAAGAATGAGTCAGTAGGACAGGAGGTAGATGGTGAATCTCCCTCAAGCAGGAGTGGAACATCTTTATCACAAGTTCAGTGAACCCTGGAAGACCTGTGTCTGACAAATTATAAAATCCCACTTACTACTAGAAGGACTGTAGTTTTTGGGGGTTGTGTATTATTTACGCACCATTTCATCCCTCTTGGGTTTGGGACTTTGGTTGAAGAGATGTGGTGCCTCCCATGAACTTGCTTGCTCACAATGGAAACACCTTGCCTTAAGCCCCAAAGCTTTTGCTTTTGTCCTACGTCCTTTTTGATTGATTAATCATCAGGGGACAATTGCTAAGTGATTTTTAAAATTTATTGATTTATTTTAAACTTACTGTGTGGGATCATTCTGAGCATTTGCTGTATTGTGATGCTGTATGCTTGGCTCCTTTTTTCCTTGCACTTCAGTGGGATTTCTAGTAGATGAGTTTCTTTCCCTTTTTAGTAAAAAGGCTAAAATGAGGTTGGGTAAATGCTTGTGTGTGTCTATCTCTCCCTCCTACTGCACACACTCACTCTCCCCTTTGCAGACTGCTCTGCCAGAGCCCCTCCTCTGGCTGGAAGAGGGGACTTGAAATAGTGAGCTCCTGCTTTGTGAAGGAAATTGTCTGTCACTGCCTTGCTCAGAGATGCCTTTGGGAGGAAAACTGATGTTGTTTTGTTAACTTCTGGACTGAGAGGTGATTTCGAAGGCAATGGGGCTGCATGCCATCATTTTACTCTGTGCTGTGGTGGCAGGAGCTTCAGGCAGTAAGTAGAACAAACTTTTTCCTCTGCTAAGATTGATCTCTCTCATGGTAAAATACTTCTCTTGAGGAATGATCTTACTGCCAAAACTTGGAGGTCCTGTAAGTGATGTTGCAACTTGTAGGTTTGCAGTGTAGAAGCTTTGTCTTGCTTTTCGGTGTGGTGTAGCAATTCACTGTACTGAGCTCAGTGGGTGGTACAGGACAGGTGGTAGGGCACCTCACCTGCAAAGGAGTGCAGTTAAATAGTGCCTCTTGCTTTGGCATTACTAGGGAAAGCAACAGGAACAGTGAGATTGTACCAGTCAGTTCAGTATCTCTCCTGAAAATAATGTGTTAGTATAATGTTCTGAAACTGTGCTCACTTTGATACTTGGCAGATGAAGGATTCTGAAAAGTGTGAGTAGGTCATGAAATGTCAATTATGTGGTCCTTTGTTCCTCTTGTCAACTGAAAAGAGCTAAATGCATGCTGTTTCTAAAACAGAAATAAATTAGGGAGGAAAATGTAGAATTTTAAAAGAATGAAGTGAAGAGCAGAAGCTCTGAACTTGGGCACCTTAATGAAGTTAACGAAGTGTCTGATTGTCCCGAGTGCTCAGCCTGTCGCACTGTCTGACTGTGATAAACACGTGTAAAAATCCTGAGCATGGATTTTAGCTATCCACACAGGCTCTGAGGGAGTTCTTAAATCTGGTCCTGCAGAGTTCAGCCTCTTGAAAATATGATGCTACAGAACAGAGATGAATTTTCCTGTTTGTCTTACTATATTTATGTTAAGGTTCTTGAATAAGTTGTACCCATTTCTTTGTTAAAAAACATTAATTGAACACTGCCTTTTCTCACTGTTTGAAAGAATAGCTCTTTTCTTTCCTGAGCCACAGGATACTTAGGGATGATTTTTTTTCTCTCCAAGGAAAGAGATTAGTGTATTTCTTTCTCCTCACATGCAACATGTGTGGAATTTTGAAGTTAATGCATATGTTCTATGTGTAGATTGGTATATTTATAAAAATTAATAATCATCTGATAATTATCATATGTAACATGACCTGGTCTCTTTATGCTAGAAAGTTTGATACTTTTGCAGATAGCTGTAGTGCTAGTTTGCTTGAAAATGCTGTGTTGTTTTTGAGTATACTTTGTAAGGTAAAATCTGACTTTCTGTACAGAGAATTGATTCTGCAAAGTAAAAAGGAGCATTTGCTGGGAGGAAAATATGAATGTGGGGGTAAGGCTTTTTCAAGGAAAATGTAATTCTGCTCTCCAGAAACTTGGATTTTGACTTGAGAATAAAAGTGCATATAACCTAGAACTGAAGAAACAAGCCTTTCCTTTTTTTTTGTTCCAAAACCAGTGAATTCACTTCTTTACTCCTGCCAATAATTGAGATTTTTTTAAAAAAAGAGAGAGAAGAGAAAATAAGATTCCAATAAATAATACAAATGTGTATTTTTAAATGTTGCATTTTAACAAGAGCATTTTCTTCAGGCATAGAGCATATATAAAACATCCGGAAGCATGAACCTGAATAAAGAGGCTCTTTCAGCTTCTCTCTTCAGTGGGAGATGAAGCTGAGTAACACAGGGATGTTACTTACTGCTTAACAGGGAGGTACATTAGCATATAGACCAGCATAGGGGTCAGAGCAGTTGTACTGTTCTTGAACTTCTTGTGGAATTTCTTTTTAAGGAATTTATTAATACTGGCAAGTTTAGGACTGAATGGTTCTAGTACTAATCAAATGATGCAATATATGATTTCTAATAAAGTAGCATTTATTTTGCAATGATAAAAGTGCTATGTGTTGAAATGCAGCAGGATCACATGCTTGATACTGTCTGTTCCTCACATATCCCTGCAGTGCATATGAGCACCTGGGATCTGACTGATCTTGCCACTGTGCATGTTCCTATAAATATCTAGGACTTAGGTAACTTGCAGAGTTGAGTGCCAGGGAGTGCTGTCAATACAGGATCAGGCCTTTTTTAATTGGATTAAGACCCCCTTTTTTATATTTGCTTGGTAATCTGTGGTATTGTTGAATTTCCATACCTACCTCAGTAAATATACTTAGGCATGTCATTCCTTTATGTACATGCTCATGTGGTATAGGCGTGTGGAAAGGGGTGAGAGCAAAGTCTTGTCCCTATATACTCAGTAGCAAAACTCTCATGGACTTTTGATTTTGAGGGCCATGCTTTGGTTTCAGTTAATTTCATTGTCATTGAAAAGCAGCAGGTCTGTTCTGAGCTGCACACAAATTTTGAGTCTTTTTCTATTATCTTACTTGTCATTGCAGGATCCTTGGAGAGTTTAAGTTATGGAACTTCCTGTTTTGCAGGGTGTGTAGGTGAGTAAAACAAGACAATATTCAGGCCTTGTATGTGATAAGGAAGGAGGGATTTAAAAACTCTTCTTCGTGCGGGATGTTGTGTTCTTAGAAGAACAATACTAAAGTCTGAGTATCATAGCACTCCTGGAAGTAGTGGAGAAGTTCCACTAAGCTTTGCCATGCCCAGACCTGCTCAACGTTCACATTCTGTGAGTTCAGAAAACTCACAGACATTGGAGCTACTAAACAAGTGCACACTACTAAACACATGCGGGACAAACCCCAGCCATGTATGAGTGTCTTTGTTACTAGTACACAGTGTTAGCTCCTTTCATACTGAAAGAGGCATGAAGAAAGCCTTCTCCTTCAGTAAGTGGACACAAAATTTGTATTCTGGAAAGGAGGAACAAATGGGAAGACAGGATATTGAACTGACCTGGAAAGGTTTGGTTGAACGTCTTGAGGTGTAGTTTATGACTTATGCTTCTCATTTGCATTGCCAGCAGGTACTTGAATGTGCAAAGTGGTATTCAGTGTAATAGCAAAGGGAGCACATGGATGTTATGCCTCCAAGGAGATCTTGCCCTGGCCTCGTAGCTACATAGACAGTGCGACTCAGAGGCTCTTAATTTATTCAACATTACTTCATCTCTGTGTGGCTTTGTCATTGAAAGTGCTTAAGTGTTGCACTGCTGCTGTGAGGCAGAGAAAAAACTCTGTGTTATAGGAGCCACAGGGGTCACTTTTCCTAGGTGTTGCCCTCTGCATCTGAGGGAAGTAAGCGTATTTCCTTTAACATTTCCCCTCTTCCGCACTTCTGTGGTCCCACTTAGGATCATACCATGATGCCTTATTTTTTAGGGACACTATTAAAATCTTCCCCATATGGTGTTGAAGGTATTATGACTTATCTTCTCATCCTTTAAAGGTTAATTCTTATCACCTGGTCTGAAAGAGAATATCCTTTTATGAAAGGAATAAAGCAACATATGAGGGTGTCTGATGCTATATTTACTAGATGACAGCGTTACCCATGAACACTTGCCAGGTCATTACCAATGTCTTCATATGCCTACAAATAATCCTTGTTTTCTCATGCTTTCTCTTGCTCAGCTCAGATCTTTCTAAAGATCTTTCTAAAAAACAAAGCTTTTTAAAACCCACGGTTTAGTTCGTCTTCCTACATATAGCTCAGAATATGGGCATGAAAAGCACTGAATGCATCAGCAGATCTTTTTCATCTTGCTGTTGCAAAGGTCCTGCTTTGATGCCGAAAGGTATCAAAACAACATCATGCTGTAAATGCGTTGTGTTATTTTTCTGCTCTTAGAAATCCTTTTCCCATCCCATAGAGGAGCTAATTGTAGCATGCATGGTGCTTTTGGAAATCTTAATTTTTTCAGTTTGTAAGTCCAAGTGGGAAGGGAATGTTCTGAAGATCCAGCCCCTTGTTTAGCTGATTTCAGTGTCCAAAAGATTTAAAAGCAGAAAAAAAGATGGGAGTGGGGAAGCACTAATAGACTAAAACTCCATTCATTTGTTTCCTAGGACACAGTACATCATACTTCCCCAGAAGGGCTAGATACAGCTACAGGTATACAGCAGTCACCAACACATTCTTGCAGGGAAATACTTACAGAAGCAGTGGCATCTCTCTGGAGAGCACAGTGATCATTGAAGTACTGGGGAATTGCCAGCTGGTTTTGAAAGTGAGTATTGTCATAATCATCTGAGTGATGGGGATGAGCTGACGTGGAGCTGTATCGTTTGTTGCAATTACTGCTACATTACAAACATTTGTTTTTCTTGTAATTAAAAGCCAGTTCAATTCTGGATCTCCTAATTAGAGTTGCAGAATTGCTTTAGTGTGATATGGCTTCAAATTAAATATTTGCCAGTTTTAAAGGGCAGATTAAATAAATTGTTCTTTTATTTCCTAGGTGGCATGGCAGTTTCACTGTTTTGTTACATGAAGGCAGAACTGGAGATGAAGCTAGGCCCTTTGAAAGGAACTTTATTTTTAAGCCCTTTCAGATCTGTGGCAGCAATTTAAAAATAGGAGGTGTTTTAAAGAGAACTTGAGAAACTTGTGTGATGTGCTGGATTGGTGGCATTTCTAGCCTGATACCGAATCCAGTCTTGTAACACTGTTGATCTCAACAGGAGATCAGAGTAGTTTCAGATTCTACAGGCCTTTCCTGGGATGGGCCCTGTGGTAGGCCAGTTGGAGAACCATGGTGGTTTATCAGGGGGAGCATGGAAAATGAACTCCCATGTACTTTTGTTTTCTTTCAGATTAACAGAGGGGATAATGCATAATGTTCTGCAGGGGATTGACATGTGTGCACTATATACACATGCACACAAGGCCAGTGAAGAATAGGATAGTTATCCCTGTCCTATCATGGCCATGTGGATAAAATTAACTGGTCTGTGGTCCTGTGACGTTACATGAAAAATGAGAATTTGGGTATACCGTCTTCAGATTGAATCTCTTTCTTCTGCCTTGAAATATCAGTGGCAAGATTCCCCAACTTCTAACTTGTCATCTTAATTTGAGGCCTCCTAAGATGTGCCAGACTGTGTGTTTTTGAATGCTTGTCTTTATAAATAGAAGATATAAGAAAAAAAAAATAGTGCTAATAGTTGCAGTCTGTGCTTTACTTAAAATGGGGCAGATAGCCACCATTTCTAATCTACCATTTGAGAACAGTTCTTCCTTACCACAACCAGCCAAACTGGAAGTACGTTAGGAAATTCAGTAGTGTACTTAAGTATGCATTTTCTCCTCTGAATTCAGTAAAAGCAAGCTGTGAAATGGCTACCGACCACTGAGGAACTTCACCAGGCATAGTCTCAAGAGTCCACTGGCATGGCTAGTTATTTTGCTTCTCAATTGGAGTTGAAAGGACTTACGTCTGTCTGCTTTACCCCACAGCAGATGATTGGTTTTGTATTGAAAATGAAAAGGATATAATAGTGCTGTATAAAATGTATTTAATAGTGAGTGAAACTTCTTTGTAGAAGAAATTTCGGGAAACTACCTTGGATATGCAACCTGAAGGTGTGGCGGTTTCGGTCGTGTTGCTGGTAACACTGAATGGTTTTTCATAGTTTGTGACACTCTGTGTAGATATCCTAATGTGACAAAGTCCAGAAGTTCCTATTGACAATGGTATTTGTTGCTCTATAATCTTGATTCCTAGGTGCAAGATGTGCAGATTAAGAGAAATCTTGCATCCAGAGAGGAACCTCTGAAGGAAATGGACAGTCTAAGGTAGAAAAATGTCTAATCCAGTCTAATTCTTGGATTTTTGAAGCTATATGGTCCAAAAAGGTTTTTTTTTTAATCTAATTTTGATCCCTTTTTATGTAAAAAAGTTTTGGTGAGTGAACAATTATATTTAGAATTATATAAATATATATATAAAAATATCTTATTAGAATTAAAAATAAATTATCAGGCCTCTAGCTGGCCAGCAGCATTTATGAAGCATAGAATAGTTAGGGTTGGAAAAGACCTTAGGATCAACTAATTCCAGCCCTCCTGCCACAGGCATGAATAGCTCTCCAGTTCTGAATTGCAGTTGTTACTTGTACAGGCTGTTGAGTTTTGAAGTACATTTCAGAAGTTCTTGGTTTGGAGGATTCTCATGATGCAAAACATTGTGGGTGGGGTTTTTTTGTGTTTTGTTTGTTTTTTTTTTTTGTTCTGTTTTTTCTTTCAGACTATTTAAAATGCATTTTTCATCTAATGTAATTTTCTTCCGTTTGTTTCTGAGTTTAGTAGCTCATTCACAACATATGTCAGTGTGTTTTCTTCTGACTTCTGAGGTATAGACTCTAGAGAAGATGCCTGCCCAAAAAGGTCTCTTCAAACTGTGGAGCTTTGGTATTTCCTCAAAGAGCTGATGCCTCTTGTGTCATCAGAAAAAGGGAGTTCTGTTGTCTGTTTAAGCTAACCCTTGTAATCTTCCTCTTTGTCTTGTCACTTGGATTCTCAGCATTTAAAGTCACTGAGAACTCCGGTAACTGACTCAACTTGAAGGACTGAAAAGAGCAAATTTGTAATAAATGCGTAGCTTTTTTTATTAATCAGG
Organism: Psilopsiagon aymara; assembly: GCA_024733675.1. Taxonomy (NCBI): domain Eukaryota; kingdom Metazoa; phylum Chordata; class Aves; order Psittaciformes; family Psittacidae; genus Psilopsiagon; species Psilopsiagon aymara. The sequence goes on along the minus strand of JANRGW010002624.1, from coordinate 77,505 downwards.
AAGAGCTTTGTGTTCCACAGTGTGGGTAGTGGTATTAGGGTTCATATCAGAGGAAAGGCATATCTGTGAAGTTCTTTGCAGGATTTTCACAGATGTAAGAGCAGTTGTGTCTTGTTCTTTGCGGAGAAGCCAGTTGGAGGTAGCAAAGAAAGCATCCAGTGAAGCTTGGTTGTTGAAAATAACTATTCAGATGAGTGAACCTTATTAGCATTTGCCTCAGGCTATTGTGAATATAGGGTGGTCTAGCTTGTCCTCTAAACATGCATGTGATTTCCACAAATAGTAACAAAAGCAACCACTGTTGCCTAGGAGTTCAGAAACCATTATCTCATGTGCATGGCCTCTTCTTCAAGTTTTTCTCTTACATTGTCTTTGTGCACCAGTTGATTAGATGAACAGTTAGTTCCACAGTTAGTGTTCATATGAACTCTGTTTCTGGCTGTATGGGAGCTGACCTTGGGCTACTGTAGAATTCTTGCTTTGGATGGCTTTTTTTTCCCCCATTTAGAGGGCAAACATGGTTAAAGTACGTTATATTAGCACTGAAAATCAGTTTTTAAAATGACTTCTTGCAAAAGTAGAAAAGACTGTACTCTTAATCTGGAATAGCAAAAGCAGTCAGGGAGTGGACTTTACAACAGATAACTTTGGGATAGAGCCCAAGTATGTATGCCTAGCAGAGCAGGAAGATATGGGTTGATTGGAAAGCAGTTGTTCCTGTGTATACCACAGGTGAAGAGTAATGATAAAGATTACATGCAGTTACTTTGCAACTGAGATGTGCTTACCAATGATAAATCATAAAATGGAATTTCTCTCTTATATTAAACAAGTATTATTGCCATTAAGTATAATTACTTGTGAGGAGTTGGCTTTAAGTGTTACAGTTATGTCAAAGATTCAGTGATTGTCTCAATAGGGTTGGGTTTGGTTTGTTTTTTGTCTCTGTGGGTTTTTAAAGACTCCTGGTGTCAGGGTGAACTGCTTGTTTTAAAGAATGGAGATCCATTTTGGAAGAACAGCTCTGTTCAGAAAATCTGAATCTAATGCCATGAACTGATTTGCAGCCACTGTTTGAAGCAAGAAACTGAAAACTGTTTTATTGCAGGGAAGTACTAGAACAGCATCCTCTTCATTTTACTTTCCATGATGGGAAAGTTATGAAGCTCTGTCCTGTGAAGAGTGAACAGACCTGGGCTCTGAACATAAAGCGAGGCATTCTCAGTGTCCTGCAGACATCACAAGCATCCACTGCTAGTACAGATGTTGAAGAGGTGAGACCACTGGTAGAGGTCATGCTCTAGGGTAGTTGTTAGCCTTTGGACACGTTAAGTATATTCCCTTTGCAAATAACTAAAGGTTTTTGCCACTCGGTGATGGTCAGCAACCAGTGATGGTAGTCTGATGTCTTTTTGCAGTGAATGTTATGAAATGTTCTATAATGTGCTTTCATGTTGAGGGTTGGAATCCACTACTTCATTACCTGAGGAAAACCTGTGTATTGCAGAGTTCTCTGAGGATCAGTAACATCAGGCCCTTAACCTGTTTTCTGGGGAAGATACAGTATTCATTGTTCATGATGATTTGTTGTGGGGTTTTTTTCATTAATTCTAGGAGGTTTTACAAGCAGGCTTCTCAAGAGCTCTTCACATTTTTTGCGTACTGAAGTTCAAATTCTGCTGTGTTACACTGAAATAATAGTCCAGAGTAGTCCACTGCTGCCCTTGTGTTGGCATGAGTGCAGCTGAGATAGCTCAGTGACTGCACTACTTCTGTTATGAAGAGCAGTCTCTCGATTTACTTTCAATGTGGTGTGCACCTCCTCATTCTCAGGCTGTGGCTACGTATCAGTGCTTAAATGAATGTTATGCAGTCAGGTTTGGGACACCTATATGTACTTCATTTCTGAGTAGAAATGTTCTTTTGAAGTAATGCTTCCCTGCAAACCAACAGAATCTTAAATGAAAAAAGCTCATGTCTATAAATTACCTGATGCAAGATAGCACAGTGAAGTTAAACAAATCCACAAATTATAAAGTCTGACCAGGGTCTTTAAAATCATTTGCATTTCCATGGCTTTTGTGGCAGAGCCAGTGTCCTGCAAGGGAGAATTTAGGTCTCTGTTCTATTGTTATTACAAAAAAGCAATTATTAAAAGTAATTGTAATAGGCTGTAATTCCTGCTTGTATTGTATGTGTGCAGTATGTGTGATTCAACACTGTACATTTGTTACTAGGTGGATGTTCTGGGAATATGCCCAACCACATATCAGTGGAAAGGTTCTGTTCTTGTCAAGAGAAGGGACTTAAACCTCTGCTCTCATCGGTATTCTGGCTTTACTTCTGTGCAGTCTGTGGTTCTTCCTTATGTAAGTGTTGGGGAATGACACTGATTCTTCCACAGGGCCTTTTAATTTCTCTGGAGAGTCAAAATGTAAATGAAAACATTTTTTGAATAGTCATTTGTGCTCAAATTATATTTGTGTGTCCCCAGACGTGAATTTCTGTCTAAGAAATGGTGAATATTATTGTCCCTTTAATGCTTGTTATTCATAGAATGTGTTTTATTGCAAATTTGCATTGTAGTTGATGAACATCATAGTAGAAATACAAGAAGTTGTTAGGTGCCTGGGTTAAACTCTGTCAGTAAAATATACTTACAGTTCTAAACTGAAAGTAGATAATGAAAGAGAAAGAGGTGTAGATAGGAAAAATACATTATGCAGTGAAAGTTGTTGTTTGCAGAAAACTTTGGAAAAAATAGAAGCTTATCTAAAAGCCAGACTTGCAGCTTTCCACTGTTCACAGCAAATATAGTCAATGTTTCTATCTTGTGTCATTTTTACTAGGTGAATATTGCTAGTTTATTGGATTGTACTAGCTAGTTACAATTTACCAGCCTTTTGCTTTTCTTAGCTCCGCTGACCAAAAAGATCTGCTTAACACTGATGCTTTGTGAACTGAATTGGGACCATTTGATGCTGGAAGTTAGTAGCAATTACATTTTAGTGATGGGGAAACTAGACTGAAAATAATGTATTAACCTCCACAGGGTGGGTGTTGTCAAAAGTCTAGGTAAGAGACTGTATGACGGAACTGGAATCCTTGGTGAAATTAGGAGAGAAAGAACTGGGCAGGCTGAAATAGGTCATCAGGACTTTATTTGAAGTATCTGTTCTTCATAGTCTGAGGAGAAGATCCTGTCCTCCAAACTGGAGTGTGTTCAGAGCATTAAGGATGGAGTCCTGGCAGAGGCCAAATGCACTGAGTCCAACCTGCTTACACTGTTCTCTCAGAAGGGCGGTGGGGCAAAGACACAGACGCAGGCTTCACTGACACTCTTTCAAGTGGAAACAGAGACATTGTATAGAAAAGGTAACATCATGTTTCTGCTAAAATAAAGTAAATTTACTTTCTAGAAATATCATGGGAGAGTGATCTTACTGAAGTCAGTGGATGCTTCTCTGATGAAAAATGTTAAAATTGAGTTCTAAATGTGGAGAAACATTTTGGAGTTTGTGGGGTTGGTTTGGTTTGTTCTGTTGTTGTGTTGTGTTTTTTTCGTTTGTTTTGTTTTGTGTTTTTTTGTCTGCTTCTAAATAGTGGTTTCTTAATAGGAAAATCTGAATTTCCAGGACTTCTTCTTTATAGTTATGTTAGCATAAGGTGACAGAATTCTTCGTCAGGAAGAGGTTAAGAGCTGAACCCTTTATTTTCTTTGGCACTTAGATCTTCTGTTGATTTTTTGGGGAGGTTGAAGTGTGGAAGGGAGCAAGAGAGGAGATAAAACTGGAAAGGATGATGAATATGAAGTAGTATGTCCATTAAAAGAAGGATATTGATATGAAGTGATACTTTTTTCAGGCATCTCTGTCTTGTTTCTCTGATTCTTTCTTTCAGGTCACACTTGTCCTTAGGCCTTTCTTCTGTTCTTAAATTCATCCTGACTGCAGGCATTCATGTTCATCCCTTGGCTTTACTGAGACCAGAGAGATTTTTACATGTAGAAATAAAGGCTCAGAGAGAAACTTTCTCCTAGCATTTAGGGTTAACCTTAATAGCCAGGAACCACCATTTTTCATTATGTCTTTCCAGTGGACTCTCAGGATCTGTATGTGACCAACATGCTCTATGAAAGAGAAGAAACTGAGAGGGAGGACACTGAAGGGGAAGTGACTGAACTAGTGTGGAAGCTTTGCTTGGCACATAGTACAAGTTTTGAGGTAAGCTTTTACAATAACCTCCATTTCCTTATCAGACCCTTTGTGGTCTGAGGGTTCTCCTACACAGGTAAGATATGACTAGGAGGGCAGCAAGCTGTAAATACTGAAGCCTTCCATTGTTTGGGGCATTTTTTGCTGTGGTATTGCAGAAAGATGGAATGCTTTGAAGTGTCCTATATAAAAATATATTGGATATACTTTAATTTCCTATATAAAAATAAACTGAAGAGTCAAAATGTCACATGGCCCTGGAATACTGTGCAAAAGCAATTTTGAACTGTATTCTAAATTAACCTGAAAGAAAATGTTCGTATTTCTTGTTTTGCTGTGGAAAATCAAAAAAGTGTCTAGTGTAGATTATCACTGGTGGCGTTTGATGCTTAATTGTAAAACCCCTTTTCTGCAGCTTTAGTGTGGGATACTACCCTTGGTACTGCTGTTTTTTCCATGTTTTGAGTTCTGCAGTCCTGCTGTTGCCTGATCCCCTCCCCTTTGCACATGAAACCCTTGCATCTGGATCTTGGGTGGTTGGTTCCATGTGTTTCTGATGAATTCTAGAAATAACCACTGTGGTTTTTTGGGAGGTGATCTCTTCTCATCTAAATCATTTTCATGGGTGAATGCTACTAAGATAGGGTGGAATATTCTGGTCATGTGGAACTGACCAGTAGCTTAACTTTTTTCTGTAGTGACCATAATTTGAGATAAGGGTCTGCCTGTCTCCTTAGCTCACTTAGGTCTTGTAATTTCTCTTGGTAACTGACAGCAACTGGATCAGTTAGAATTTATCACTGCCTTTGCAATGAACATCCCTATCTTCTGAGAAGTTTGGAGATTATCAAGAACACCTATTATATACAGTGCAGAAGGATCAACAGGTGGTGGTACTTAATCATTGCTGGCCCAAGCTGAACTGAGGGCAGTGACCTAAAAGAGAGGGTGCTTCATATCCTCTTTTTCTTCAGATGGAGTGGTTCTTGCTAGTAGTGAAGTTCCTATATAGAATAAAAAAAAAGTAAATTTGCAAATAGAAGAGCCCACTTTGTGTTTAAGTCAGTCATGGTCAGGATATTACCAGAAAATAAGTATGGTCTAGTGGGGGAGACACTGAATTGGGCCCTGGTGCCTCCATGAATTTGCACTGATTAGTCAGCTCATTCCTGATCTAGTCCCTGTCCTCTAATGTTCTTGTCTTGTTAGCTTGCTTGTACTTTGGAGCAAGGTTATTTCAGGTGCAACAGGGCTGTGATCTCTTTTGTAAACCCACTTAGGTACAAGGGATGTTAACAAAAAGCTTCAGACACACATCACCTTCTTTTGTCTGGGTTAAGTCCCATGCAAAAGTCAAAAGCTTTGCCTTGCCTCTTCCTTAGGGGTTACACAGATACAGGGAGATAGAGTACAGGTTTATGGGACTAAAGAAGAGTATACTGCTGGGTTACAGCTCTACAGGCCAGTGATGACTATTTAGAAATTTAAATTCTATGAATATTCACCTTTCTCCTAACCTTAGCTGCGATTAGTAAGCACAAGTAAGTGTTTGTGTAATGTGGTGTGAGACTTAAGGCAAAGTCACATGGTGGAAGAGGATCATAGTCACAAAATCTGAAGTAAGTACCTTCAGTGAGATATGATAAATTACAGATGTTAGCAGTTACTCCCAACCTATTAAATTGTGATTGTAAGACTGATCTGGTATCACAGCCTGACAAAGACCTAAGCACAGGGCTGAGGAGAAAGCAGGTGGCCTTTCTGGGTGGTAGTATATGGGATAGGTTTCTCTGATTTATAAGCATGTCTGCCAACTTCTCTAGGTGCATGCTAGGGAGATTTGGGCTGTAAAGAGCTAACAGAGCCATAAACACAGTGGTTCTTGCTAATGTGGAATAAAAGCGGACCCTTTGGGTGTGATAGTGCTTAATTCTATGTGGCAGTACGTGCTGGCATTTAGCAGTGGGACTAGAAGGCTACATACTGCTTGGAAAATGTTGAAAAAAATTAATTACTGTAGTGGACCTGCAAAACTTTCTCCAAATCCTACTTTCTTTTGAACACTTCTTTGAAAGAGTGGTAGATCATTTTTCCCAGGAGCAGTGGGATGTCACTTCTGTCACCAGAGAGGCCCACTGGCCTCATGTGTGGGAAATTTGTTTTGTAACTTACTAAGATTAGCACAAGTGGCTGCTGTCTGCGCCACTGCTTAAACCAGAGGTGAATTATTCATCATATATGGGTCCCAGCACAGAGTTCAATTGATTGTCAGCCATTTTCACTGTTTCAGGGTGTTCCTTCTTGTGATGAGACATGTCAAAGGGGATCTTTAGTATCCCTCATTTCAACCAATAAAATGTCCTTTGGGCCAGGAAAGAAGTTGTGGGAATGCCCACAGCGTTGCTTGGGAGACAGCTCCACTGTTATGCATGTATAGCTTGTTTGTCCTTTTATTGTTTGCCTCTGAATGAAGCGAGATTATGCATTTCTTTCAGGACACAAAACCAAGAATAAATGGAAGGGAAAATCCCCAACTTCAGGAAAAACAGTGAAGGGATGAGAAAATGGAGGTGGAGACTGTGTCATTTCCAAGGAAGCAAAGTTGTTTAATTTTTTAATGCTATTATGAGACAAGATTGGATTTCAATGTGAATGTAGATTAGCTAATGGACCATTAAGTGAACAAGCTGCATAGTGACAAAGAATGGTCAAAGGAATGGGGAGAAGCTTGAAGGAAGCCTGTCGCACAGCTTCTGTTGGGGCCTGCATTTACATTTCTGTAATTCTGATGCTGGATTGGTAGCTCTGGTGAATGTGGCTGTATATGGTGCCTTAAGTGGGCAAGAGTATGTCAGATTCACTGTGCCCAACTCCTGTACCACAGTTGGGTCTGAAAGAGTTTACCTTTAGGGCATGATCTCACCAGTTGTTTTTCTCGCAAGTCATTCTAATTGCTAGGTATTACCTAGTTGGTTGTTAGGACTTCTGCATTTCTAACTTGTGGTGTAGGAAGTATATAACAGAATTTCCCAGGTAAGAAAGATGTTCTGATTATCAAGATGAATTAAGATACTGTAGTTGCATGATAATTTTCCTTTTTGAAATTCAACTCTTCTTTTTCTGTATAATAACTTTACCAGGAACATAAGTATTTGTCTGCTTTGAACTGGAAAGTCTTAGAAGATAATGTTGGGAATGCCCCCTTAGGTCACTTAAACCTGGTCAATAACCAGGCACAATTACGTCCTTCCTGAAATTGTGGGTGAAATAAGGTTGACTGACCAAAGTCAGACACCAAATAAGAAAGAACCAGTGAGGATCAGGAGGAAGGAAAGTTGTGCCATTGCAGGGAGAGAATAACCATAGCTGTTCAACCAGTAGACTTCAGGGAGGAGAGTGTATCACCTCCATTTAATTTACACTTGGTCTTCAATTCAAGGAAGTCTCTTGTTTTTTATTAGATGTATAATTGAAAAAAGAGATCAGACAGCTGAAAACTGGAAGTTCCAGACAGAAGAGATGGCTATGTAATTCCAAGGAGGTATAATAACTTTACAGGAGAGAAGGCCTCACACTTTTATTGAGAACATAGGCAAAACCAAAGATGTACATTTGAACACATTTTCAAAGCAACCTCCCTTATGATTATATTGGGTTATACTTGACAGCAAATAAAGTGTCAAAGTTGCAAAGGGTGTTTGAATATATCATAAATAGAAACACTTCTGCTGGGAAGCATTTCACTGTTTTACCTTCCCCAGTCTAAACTATACCATGTTTATGCTTTCAGAGGTTTTATTTGTTTATTTTTTTTTAAACAGAGCTATGGTAAATGGTAAATCTGCAGATAGAAGGAAAACCAAGCTTCTGTGTAGAATAAAAGCCAGGCTTCCTTATGTTTCATTTAGTGGTTGGAATGAGAACCAAATTTGCATATAGTTTGTTGTTATGATACTACAAATGGAGGGAATTGCAATGAGGTTATTGTTTATCTGACAGCTCGATTTCAGTGCAGCAGCCCTTCTAACTACAGTTCATTCAGAAGTTTTATTACTAGGAAGTAAAACCAGGTTTTCTGTGACATTTTTCACTGAGTTATTAGGAGCTTGTCTGGTCAAAGGAGTAAAGCAGAATGAAGTCAGTCAGTCTGCAGTCTAAAACTGTGTCACCTGGAAATAGATCAGACTGGAAGCTTTATCTTGAACTGTACTGTGGTCTTATGTTGATGAGCCACCTGAGCTCAGCCGCAGCTCACATGCAGCTCCTTGTGATTACATCTGTGATGCTCCTCAGCTCATCTAATCACACTGCCCAGAGGGTATTTGCATGTGTAAAAATGCACATAAAGCCTGTGTTTTACAAATGCTTTTAAAAAACTTCATTAAATATAGTTCTTCAAGTATTTCATAGGCTGTGAAATGTGATGTGTTTCAGTAACTCCATAGTATTCAGGGTTTGATTTCTTTTTAAAGTAGACCTCAAAAGTAATAATGGAATGGAACACATGCGAATCTATCTAAATTTTAGCTATGCAATTATAAGTGTTACTGGAATTAATAACTGGGTAGGGCTTCATGTACGAGAATAAATTTCAGTTTGATGAAGAAAGGAAAGAAGTCCTAAAAACCTAATGTTTGCATTGGATCTGACAAGTTATTCCCTCAGCCTTTCAAACAACATGGTAAGAAATTACTCCGTCTTCTTACTGAAAGACAGCTTGTTTTTCCTGAAAATATCTTGGCTGTCTTGAATTAATATCAAATGCTGGCACTGGGTTGTTCCAATTTTCATTGCTTTTGGAAGCAGCTCCTGGAAGGTCAGGAAGTCAAACTAAGACTCTCTCCAGATCTTTGGAAATGTGACTTGGTGGAATTAGACTGTATTTGCATAATTTTTACACTTCAAAAAATGTTTTCTTTGGAACCAGAGCAGTAGCCCTATACCTAAGCTTTTCACATCTGAAATGAATAAAGAATTGAAGTTAATCTATGTGGCATAGACCATAATTAAAACTTGTACACCATAAAGTTCGGTTAAAATGAACATGCAAGCTACTGTTTTTAACATTCTGCTAATTTTTCAAGTAATGAGACCTATCTTCCTTGAACTTTGGATCAGGTCTCAGAGGAGTCCATCTACTATTTAGCCTTTAAAGTACCATTTTTCAGAAAGCTTGTACTGGGGTCAGAATAAGAATGTGATGAAAAGTGAATGTGCAACTGAAAATAGTCTGAAAAAAAGATAAAAGATCCAGTAATATTGCATTTGTTGTGCTCTCGCACAGACTGCAGACCTCTTCATGACTCTTGTGTTTGAGCTTCGACATCTTTCTCTTGAAGCCTTAAAAGCACTATGGCAAAGATCTTCGTTTAAATGCAGAGACAACTGGTAAGGCCCTGTCAGTAACTGTGTTAAAAAAAAAATAGAAAAGATTTTTTTGTAAATATTTAAAATGGATTAATGTTTTAAATCAATGCTCAAATGTTGGCTTTAAATTTGGAGCACTGTAAAGGAAGAATATGTATTGCAGATCTTGTTTATGTGACAGAAGGGAATCCTTACTGAATTGATGTTGTTGTTACAAAGTAGACTTTCTTTTCCCGTGCTTATTCCTACAGACAGAACTCCTTTTTCAGAAACAATGTGGAAAGGAAACTTGAATCATGGGTTACATGGAAAACAATGCTGTTGCTCCATTTGTTGTGAAAATGCTTACCTATGTCTGTACCTTCAGTGCCATTGGTACTTAAGAGGAGAGAAATGCTGGGCTGGGAGTATAGACTTGGTGGAGCCACTCCTTTCAGTAGCAGCCTAATCTCAGGATGGTTTATACCAATCACTGAACAGCAGCTTTAAAGATCAAGGTCCCCACTCTTCTGCAGTCAGGAGTAGCTCTGATCTAGCAGTTTGAGACTGTGAGAAATACTAATCCAGTATTACTAAAATCTATACAGTTTATTTCTCCCTCTAAAATCAATAGTCTGAAAAGTGTAAACAAAGAAACAATTTTTTACTTAGCTTCACTACAAAATGTCATCAGCCTGTTTGAAGTTAATCTAAAGCCAGGTTTTATGTCTGAAACAGTATCTTAATGTAAAAGGTGCAAATTTTGTTGGCTTTTGTTGATTCTCACCTCTTGACAGTCATGCTAACATTCTTCAGTATTAGAAAGTAATCCAACTACTCTTCCTCTTTATAATAACTTCAGGCTAATTTTACTCAGGACAAGGTTATTAACTTTAGGAGCTAAACAGAATGCCATGCAGACTACTCTTCTACTTTGATGCCAGTGCTTTTATCCAGTTTAGTTTTAACTGCTTTCTAGATAATGCAGAAATGTCCATTCACCAGTATCAGAGGTAGGTATAGAATGTTTACAGAGGGACTCTTGAGAGCTGAAATGTGTGTTGTCTGTCATGCTGGTGTAACCTTTTCACTTAAATAAGGTCTACAAAAACAGAGGAAGTAAAAGCTACTCAATTCAGTTCTAGTATTTTGTTATTGGTGAAATGAAAGAAAAAGACCACCTAAATAAAAAAATAGTGCTTTAAGGTACCTCAGTCTTTAGATGTCAAAGTTGGGATATGTTGTGGCTTCATTTTCAGAGAAGGCAACTTGAAAATTTTCATGAAAGCCTGGCTACCTGCAGTTCTTGAAACACCAATATGCTTCTTCGCATCTTGACTGAGGCCTATATACTTGCTGTCACTAAACCAAGGATAATAGTGATTTCTGCAGAATCTGGCATTTGCTAAACCAGTGAACTTGTATTTACTTTGAAATAAACCCAATCTCAGAGTGTCTGTTATTTGATTCCTGAGTATTCTGGTCATTGCTGAATTTTTTTCTTGTGTTACAGGCAGCCACTAATAGATGCTCTCCCATCTTGTGCTACAGAGGCATGTGTTATCCTAATGAAAGAACTCATAGCTTCTGGAGAAGTCGAGGAAGACAAAAAGGAGTATTTCTTCTGGTCTTTGTCGTTCATTCCTAAACCCACCTCAGGCATGATTGAATCTCTTGCTGTGAGCAGATGTTTTTTCTTTTTTATCATTGGTCTAGCTGGCTTGTAATTTTTGTGTTTTACATTAATAGTCTTTTTTACAGATTTATCCAAAACTTTACCAAAATGTCTAGGTAATTTTAGTGGTGAAACTACTGTATATTTTAATCTTGATTCCAAAAGAGGATGCAGTCATGTTTGGTGACTTGAGTTTGATTTGCATTTAGGAAAAGAGGCTTCAATAAAAAAACCTACCCTGTGGATTCCAGAGACTGGTTTGGGCTAATTGGTTTTGAGGGTCAAGGTCAGGTGAATGTGAGGAAAATTATGCTGTTGCATCTTCTCCCTGCTTTGAATAGAGCTTTCTTCTTCAATTTGGTATGTTGCTTTGTATTTGGTACCTGGAGACATTTCAGTCTTTTGTATGTGCAGTGCTATTGCAGCTTTTGACATTTTTCCTTAACTATGTTAATTGTATGGACAGTTAATACTGGCTCCATTTTGCAGTTTATTTTTCCTTTAAAATATCAGTGATTCTGCTGGGTTTGTACAGGGCGATCTATCATGCTCCTAGAGGCTGAAGTTGGACTTGCTGTGTTCCGGGTGGTAAAATCAGAGATAGTCTTGTAGGTTAAGCCATTAAGAATATTTTTTAATTAAGTCAAATGTTATTCCTGCTTGGCTTATGTTCTAATGAATGGCCATGAACAATCTTGAAGAATATATCACAACTTCTGTTCCCAATCGTACAGGTTCTGACCAGCATTACAAATACCAGCTCGCAGTGTTAGCAGGCTTTCCACAGCTTTGCAAATGCTTTTTGAACTGGTGGGATTTTCAGCAGTAACAGGCTTGCTTCAGAGGATGCAGAAATGTGGGATTTGCAGATTTATGGGACAGAAAAACTGATTTTCATTCTGAAAATGAGTAAACTGCCTGTAACTGACTGAGCTGTCAGTGCTTTTTGCTAAGTAATGAAGTAGGAGTTAGAGAAACTCTGTGCTGGTGAGGGTTTGACTATTTAGAGGGTCCTGGAAAATGGTTTAGATTTATTTACTCTATATTCTATCCTAAGCATACAGGGCATGATTTCTTGTGAAAAGAGCTGAGGTCTGTATCATGTTGACACTACAATAGCCCATTTGTTTACATAGGAAGGTCAAAGAACTTCACATTGTATATCTGTTTAAATCCTTTAAGAGTTGTTTGAAAATGCACATTGTTGAGATTGAGGTAGTGTGTAAATATTTTGATATATTTGTTTTCTATGGTGTATTACAGTAATCATGAGAATGACTTTGCTGAAACACCCTGTTCTTTTTGTGCTTGTTTCCAGCCCTTGCTGAAGTCACCAGGAGCAAGCCAGGGCTGCTTCTTAGGAGTAACTGCTCTCTTACATAGATTTTGTTCAGTTTACAACTCCTGTGATGGTGTACCTGCTGTGTGGAGTGTGATGAGGACTCTTGGGAAATTTTTGGGAGGGAATTGTACTGTGCAAGATACAGAACGACTCAGCAAGGTATCAGTCAGAAGCATATGATGCAGTGCTTCACTTTCCTGTTCCCTTTATGACCTAGAACTTGTATGATAAAAAATGCATTCAGTGGATTCCCAGAAAGCCTTAAATACAAGCTTTGTAAATTAATATTCTTTGGTTGAATAGGCAGATAAAATTTTGTAAGCTAACAAGTATAACCTAGCAGCATGTGTGTTCTTCTGTGTTTAAGTAAGGAAGAGTTTGGGTCTTCTGATGAAGGAAATTTCATACTGCTGATTAACTATTCCTTTATTGTCTCAAATTCATGTACAGTTATTGTTGTATGATATTGCTGGCCAGTAAGTTCTGCTGAGTTAGTGTTACTGATGTAAGTTAGTCATGATACTGGGAGACTAATTGATATTTGCTGCTGAAGAAATATCTTTGTATCTTCTGTTTGATGATCTGCCTAAAGAACCAGTTCTTACTATCATGCGTAGAAAACAGTGGCAGTGTATCAGATGGCAATGATAACTTTACTGAATGTGCAGAGCAGAAGGGGAGAGACTTCCCACCTGATGTCTCAAACCAACTGTGAGTGGGAGTTGTGGGAGGTGGTTTTGGACATTTTAACTGTACTGGCTTTAGTATAGTTATTTCTATGGGACTGCCAGTGCAAGGGAAATCAGCCACCATATTGCATCGGTAGTGTTTGGGTTGTAAATGTTAATACAGAGCTTGTCATTAAAAATTCATTGATTGCAAGCAATAACATGTTTTCTTTCTTTTGAGGCTGCACAAGTTTCCTGTGTGTTTAGCAAAGAAAACTAGGGCATCTATTGACAAATTACTTTTTAAAACTGGTTATTGTGTTCAGAGCTCCATATTGAATAACTAAAAGGTCAAAATGTCTGTGATCAAAAGGGACAAAATATTAACGTACTTGAAAAAAATTTACCATACATCAAATCCGTGATTTATGCTTTTTCATTGCAGTAAAGCTTTTTTTAAATGTTTTTTTTTCCTCCATGTCTAAGCCAGATTTTACTTACAAGTGCTACATGGCTTTAAAATAGCTGTCTGTATTCATGAGTGTTGTCCTTGCACTACAGCTGGAGAATAGCTGATTCATTAGGGGCTGCAGTAACCCCCCCAAATGATCAGTGATCATTTTAAACAGAGAATCTGCACAGAAAATGTTCATGCAATAAAATCTCACGTACAGCTGACGGCATTTAAAGAACTTTTTATTCCAACTTGCTTTGTATTTACAGATGCAGCTGGTGTTAAAAGCCATTGGAAATGCAGGCCTGGCAGCAGCTTCACTAGCTCCTGCTCTGAGCCTGTGTGCTTCCCTGAAAAGCAATCCAATCCACATTCGTTTAGCTGCTACCCAAGCCTTCAGGCGCATTCCCTGTCCTGGCAGGGTAAGTGATTTATTACCAGCAGGTGACTGATGGCTTCCTGGTGCTGCCTTAGAGTTTGACTTTCTGGAATACTTACAAAACACGCAAGCAAATAAGGAACAATCATAAAACGTGTCTTCCAGCAGAGCTCCTCTGCTGTTGGAGAGGTTGGTGGGACCACCCTGGTGAAGGGACATATAATATGCTTTACTGTAGTTGAGGTAATACATCCAGTGACTGAGGTAATGTTCCTGACTTCTTAAGAAGTTACTTCAGTTGTCTGGGTTATGGCTGAAAACCCACAGTACTTGATTTTTCTTGTAGTCTGTTCACTGTATCATTCTCTGAAATGCTAAGTGTTAAAGTGAGAAGCTTGTGATTGGCAGTACACTTAGTTGGGACATTTTGTTAATGGTTTCATGGAAGAGAACACAAAACTTTTGGGGTTTTTGTATTTTCTTCTTTTAAATGGCAAAGCCAGGAGTACTAGCCTGGGCAAAGTTGGCAGTCCTGCTCCGGAAGAACAAGAGGTTCCACATGGGCTTCATTTGAAGCATTTTCTACTTCTTTTTAAAATTTAGTCACAGCATGGACTGGTGTAACCTCCTTGTTCTGTAGTTATGAAGCTCAATGTTGCTCCTTAGACCTGTTCAATAATGAAGTCTATATGTTGTCATATACCCCATCATTGTCTAGCAAATGAACTGCTGAACAGACACAGTGTGGGAGAACGGGGAGTGTTAAATGTTACTAATATCAGTCACCAATGTCTTGATTCCTGGCAGTTCACCAAAAAACTTGTATTTGTTGATACCAGGGAAGCAATAAAGAGAACAAATTTGTAACAGTCCTACCTCTTCATTGAGACCAGAATTAATCTAATAGCCTGGTAACAAAAATGTATCCATTGTTGTCTGTATTAACTGTGGTACATGTGTTAAATACAATAGAGCAGATCTCCCCTGTGGTCTATAAAATCATCATAAACAGTAGTGCTGGTGAGTGAGCCTCTGTATTGAATAGTCCTGTATATATTACACAGTTAGTATATATTATCAAATATTATAAATTGGTGTATTATAAATTAGGTATAGGATTCAGGTCATAATGACACTGTTCTGGAGATTTGTAGGTACGGTAGTATAAAGAATATGTACTTAAGTTTGTATATATGTTATTTTAGATTACTTTTTCAGGTATAAAGCAATAGCTGTGTGTTGCAGAAAGAAAACCCACCTGTACTTGGATGTGTATACATGGGCTATTTTAGGAGGGTAAATCGTAATTTTCTTTTTTTTTTTTTTGCTATCTTTCTTTCTTAGAATGCTGCGTTAGTTCAGCTGTATCAAGAAACCAGTGAAGATGTGGAAATAAGGATTGCTGCTTATTATATAGCAATGAAATGTCCACATGGAGAGTTATTTAAACAAGTACAAAAGACTTTGCTGAAAGAAACATCCAGTCAAGGTTAGCCAAACAGCTACTGAAGTCTTGTGCATTCCTAAAGGATACTTTAATGTAACATTTACTTTACAGGTGTAATGGTACTAATCCATATAAATTTTTATTTAGTGTTAATACTTTGCAGATTGTTTGTAAAAGATTGTTTGTATCATTGCCACAGTTTGTTTTGCAATCTTGATACTGTTATTTTAGCAATAGTCAGTAAGGAGTGACTTCATGGAATTAGTTCCCTCTAGTGGCAACATTGAATTAGCTGGAAACTCTTGACAGCTATGTGGAATGTCTTTGATGTTTAGTGCATTGGAAATACAAATGGGTAACTGTAAATTACATTTGGTTAAGCTGAGAAAGAAGAAACTAGCAGAAAAGAATATTGCAAGCTGCAGGTATAAAGTAAGCTATTTCTCATTTACCTTCTTAGTGCTCCTAAATTCCATATTTACTACGTGTTTACTTGATGTAATACAAATATTAATTATAATGACTAACTGCCATGGTATTTCTTTGGCACTGTCCTCTTCTGCAGTTATTTTCAACAGTTTTGTTGTCGCTTTAATATTGAGCACAGTATTTTAAAAATAGCATGAGGCAGAAACTGAGCAGATCTGAAGACTGCAATGGAAGGCCTGTTGATTTTCATTTAGATTATTTAAGACATCTAGGAACTTTCTGGCTTCCTGCTGTTAGCATCAAGGCTAAGAGAGAGGTGCTTCCTCACTGAGCTAGAATCCGTTCTTCAGGTCAGTTGAAGTCCTCTAAGGATCACAGTTGGAGAACTGTGGATCTAATGGCAAACAAATAGCATCAAGAAACTGTTTATAATACAGGGAAAAAGCAAAACTTGGGTACTAGGACATGCTGTGTTAGGAATGTTGTGGAAAGGACTTTCAGGAGTGTTAATCTTGTATCCAAATGTATGATAGCTGGCCAACAGTCTAGCAATCTGGGGAAAAGGTTAGTGTAAGTATAATGTCTTAATTATTGATAGTTTATTCTGATTTATGCTTCCTGCTTCTGTGGTTCCATGATCAATTATTGTTTTACCTGAGCCAGATTATTGATGTAAGAGACTGAATTGGGAACTGAAGCTGAGTAGAAAATCTTCTATGCTGTGTATAAAAATATACTTTATGAGGTAGCTTACCAAAAGGAGAAGCTGTTTGGGCTGGTACAAAATGAAACTGTAAGTTCTGTAGGAACGCAGAATCCTATAAGCTCTTCATTTCTAAAGCGCAAAGAGTTTTAAGCTGATCCCATAATTTGGATGAAGAAGGGATTTTTTTTTCTAAATGGTTTTGCCACTTTCAACAAAGAATACCTCTAGATGATTCTTTGCTTTTAAATCTGTCAGGAAGGAGCAAACATGAAAGGGGTATGTATAAGGTTGGTTGCAGGCAGATGAAAGCAGGCTCTGCTTGCGCTTTACATCTGGATCATAGCCAGCTCTGAACTTGAAGCAGTGTATCTGTTTTATCCAGGCAGGTGTATCCTGCAGTGATGGAGTTCAGGCCCAGCATTTTGTTCATGTGATGGTGTGTCTAGCGGTTTGGAGTGAACTTGTTCACCTGTGTTTGGAGTTCAGACAGAGACAAATTGCATCAGCCTCCAAAATACTGTCAAGGTGTACCGTCAGTGACCTTTCTGCCCATGGCTCCATGCAGAAAAAACGAATTGTCTAATTTGTGAAGGAGCTCTGCAAGTGCATCCAAAAGTTTTCTGTTTTAAACAATTTAATGCAGTACTTCTGAATTTCATTCATTTCCTTCCTTTGACTTTGGTTGATGTAACACCTAAATAATTCATGTAATAGCTTTTGATTAACAAGTGCTTTGAAGGCATAGAGCACATGCTAGTTTTTAGTTGCCACATTCAGAAAAAGCAATATAAAAAAAGGGTTGTATTGTGAAAAATGTAGTTCTGTCAGTGTTCAGGGTTGTACTTTGCACTAGTACTGGGGCCTAGTGTCTCTTTTATCTGCAGGAGAAAAAAGCGCCTCTGTTTAAGAACCAGACTCCAGAACATGTGGAATCTGTTTGCCCCCCACAATGCAGCACATATATGGCCAGACCATGAATCAGTATAGTGTCATGCAGAAATGTTAATTCTGAATCACTGCTGTTTAACTGTATGAGCTTTTTTTCAGTGTTGTACATTGCACAGCATAGAAAGATTCCTTGTATAGGAGAGGTTTGTTTGCTGTATGTAGAGAAACTCGCCAGTTTTCTCTTAAAAGTTCACCAGTGTTGCCAGTGTTTGTGCAGGGTGTCTGGTTGATAGGCATCCCTCTATTAAAAGCTGCTTAATGCTTGCCTTAAAAGGGCTTTGTTTATTCCTGCTTATGTTTTTTAAGGTTAGTATTTTTGTATTTTAAGGTTTTCATATCCTTGCAGTCAGTCCCAAACATAAATACTCTTTTATTAATGTTTCAGTATGCTGGGTCAGTGATTTTTTTCAAGACCAAAATTAGTGATTCTGCCAAAGTTGAAAACCATCTTCTAAATAATTCTGTTGCAGCTGTTCTTTGAAGAAAGAACAGGAACAGACCAATTGTCATGGTTTTAAACTGTAAAATGGCCACGCTGTTTGTTCACTCACTTGCTTTCTTTTTCTTCCCTCTGCTCCTGGAGGGATGGGAAGGAGAATCGAAAGAATGCAACTCCCACAGGTTGAGATGAGAAC